>VYZW01009445.1:6855-233503 GCA_013401315.1 Balaeniceps rex | reverse complement strand
CGGCGGGCTGCGGCCGCCTCGCCCGGGGAGGGGTGCCGGGGCCGGGCGGGCGGGGGGCCCCGGTCGCCGCGGGCCGGTGCTGTCACGTCTGCCCCCTGTCCCCTTGCAGCGCACCCGCCGCCGGGAGACTTCATCGCGCTGGGCTCCAAGGGGCAGAGCGGCGAGGGCAAAACCGCCGTCACCCTGCTGAAGCCGGCGCCCCCCGGGCTGCCCTCCGAGCGCAAGCGGGACGCGGCCGCCGCCTTAGCAGGCCCGGCGGGGCTGACCGGCTTGACCAAGCGCCCCAAGCTCTCCTCCACGCCTCCCCTCAGCGCCCTGGGACGCCTGGCAGAGGCGGCCGTGGCAGAGAAGCGAGCCATTTCACCCTCCATCAAAGAGCCATCTGTCATCCCGATTGAAGGTGAGGCCTCGCTGTGCTTCTGCCATGACAGACAAGCAGGGATGCAAACTTCAATTTACCTTTCCCTAGAGCTTCAGCCCAGGAGCCTTTCTCTAAGCCCATACACTAACATTAATGCGCTGTCTTCAAGGGAAATAGGGCTGAAGTCACAGTTTTGTCTCCTCCTGTTTGCATTGGGTTGTGTTCATCCTGTCTGATAGCTGTTTAGCAGCATTTGAAAGACTCCCCAAGGAAATCTTTGAGTCTGGATTGTGGCATTTTATTAAAATATTTCTTTAGTAGATTCTAGATCTGAATATTGCTTGTGTTTTGAAGTGTCATTCCATTTCCTGGTGTTTGATACATTTGCAGAGGAGTATTCTAGCACGGACCAACCGAAATATAATCAAGGGATGTTGTCAGGTGTGAAACAGAACTCTTAATAGCAATTGGGTAGGGAAAAGCCATTGCAGGGGCTAAAGGTGAGCAGGTTCACGCTTTGCTTTCCTGGTAACTGGCCCTGCCAGGGGCAGGTTATTTTGCATGAGGGTAAATACTGATGCCTGAGGGTTGATGATTGCAGTTGTCCCAACGGTGCTGCTGGATGAAATTGAGGCAGCAGAAGCAGAAGGCAACGATGACCGTATTGAGGGGGTGCTGTGTGGAGCCGTGAAGCAGCTGAAAATGAACAGAGCCAAACCTGATACCATGCTGTACCTGAGCCTCATGTACCTGGCAAAAATCAAACCAAACATATTTGCCACTGAAGGGGTTATCGAGGTGAGGGCTGTGCCACTTCGGGACTCTTGGGCTTACTTGACATATCTTTGCTGCCATATTGTGAGCATAGCTGCAGTTGCTCTCAAGCCAGAGCGTGTTCTGCATGTCTTTGTAAATACCATAGCTCTGTGGCAAGCTGCTGCTATTTCTATTTCTTTTTCTAAAGCTTTTGTGTATGCCTTCTTGTGAGATGGCTTGATTTTTTTTTTTTAAAATTTATTTGTTGTGGACGATATTCCAGGCACTGTGCAGCCTACTCCGAAGAGATGCCTCTATCAATTTCAAAGCCAAAGGGAATAGCCTCGTGTCTGTCTTGGCCTGCAACCTTCTCATGGCAGCTTACGAAGAGGATGAGAACTGGCCAGAGATCTTCGTCAAGGTTGTTGAACCACAGGGGCTTCTGCCAGAATGTGGGCAGACTGGGTAAAACTGGCCAGGGTTGGGAAGGCTGTACGTGTTGGGGGCAAGACGGAACAGAGGATTTGTTCCTGTTGCAAGGGAAGGGGGTATCCAGTGGCCTGTTGCCCAGCATGGGGAATGCAGCTGGAAGAGGCAGAAATTGGAGACTGGGCCTATGCTGTATTGACAAGGGAGAAAACCAGAGTCTTTGTTTTTTTAAAGGAAAATCTCTGCTGGTTGGTGAAATGCTGTGGTCTCCTTTGCCTTTTGTTGCTTTATCTCTGCTCTGTTCTGAGATGCCTTTGACAATCTGTACTGATATAAGTGTCCCAGAGACTTCTTACTCTCTAGTTTGTCTATAGGGATTAACACAACCTGTTAATTTAAAAAGGTTAAGCTTTTAAAAGATGAGCTTCTATATTTTGGTGGTAGAAGTTGTTGTAAAGTCTTTGTTAAAGCTTAATCAGCTTTGCTGCTTGAGAGGGTTGGTACCCAGCAGAGCTTGGGATGTGATGGTTTGGTTTTTTGCTCTTATGTGACTTGCCTGCAGTCATCTGGTCTCCGTTTTTCATCCATGCAATGGTTATGCTACCTTCCTACTTCACAGCTGTATGTTGAAAACAAATACAAACTTGGGAAGCTGGCAAATACTCAAGATTAACCAGTGCAGAAAAGGCTTGAGCATGGTTTGTGTTCTCTTCTGCTTTCTATCCTGTAGGTTTACATTGAGGACTCCCTTGGGGAGCGCATCTGGGTGGACAGCCCTCACTGCAAGACATTTGTGGATAACATCCAAACAGCTTTTAACACAAAGATGCCTCCTAAGAGCATGCTTTTGCATGGAGAAGTTGGACGTAGCGGAGGGGACCTTAGCGCTGGTAAGAAGATGTTTAGGAAGCGGGAACAAAGGGGTAGGGAGAGGATGGAGCCTGATGAGCTTATTGACTGGTGAGAATAGTTTGTTATTGGATGGAGTCACATAGACCAGACTTTGAGTTCCAGGCATTGCTTTTGCTCTCTTTGGGGCTCTTCCATTTCTAGGGGATGTTTGAGGGCAGGCAGTGAAAGGGTCTTGGAGAGTGTGCCTGTGTGTGATACAGTGTGAGGAACTGACTAGCTGTGGCCTCCTCCAGTGTTGCTGAAGGGGGTCCTTGAAAGAAGCTGAGCACATGAGAGTGTGAATGAGTGATCTCTAGAAAAAAGAGCTGCCTCATGAAGTGTGCTGTGTGCTGGTCTCTCCTAGGGAGTAGTCCACACCCTTCCATGACGGAGGAGGAAGACAGCCAGAGTGAGCTGCTGATTGCAGAGGAGAAAATGAGCCCAGAGCAGGAGGGCCAGCTCATGCCCAGGTACAGTGCCTCTTTTTCTCCTGACGTAGCTGTGTGGCAGATCTGTCTGCGCTCACCCGCTCTTGCAGTGCTGCAGCAGGGAGCTCCCTCTCTGCACTAGCTATCTTGTGGCATTTGCTAGAGGATGTTGAGCATCAGATACAACTGTTTCCAGGAGAAAAGAGTAGATTGATTGTTTGTAACGCATACCATGAACAAGAAAGGATGCTGATCTCTGGACACATCAAAGTGTGATGAAGCTGGCTTGTGTGGAAGTGAATAAAATGCAGTTTGTGTGGCCCAGGTATGACGACCTTGCAGAGAGTGTGGAGGAATACGTGCTAGACATGCTGCGGGACCAACTCAACCGACGCCAGCCAATGGACAATGTCTCCAGGAACCTCCTTCGACTGCTGACAGCAACCTGTGGCTACAAAGAGGTGCGGCAGATGGCTGTACAGAGGCTGGAGATGTGGCTGCAGAATCCAAAGGTAAGGACAGAAGCTTTTGAAGCACAACTCTTCTGGACCTGGTCTGGAATCCAGCTGGGAGGGCCACATACTGTGTCCCAGTTACCTTTCTGATCTGCAGTGGCAGGTGGCTGTAGCCTTTCTGTTCTTCCTCTGCAGTTGACCAAGCCAGCTCAGGACTTGCTGATGTCAGTCTGTATGAACTGCAACACCCACAGCTCAGAGGACATGGAAGTTATCTCCAACCTGATCAAAATTCGTCTCAAGCCCAAAGTCCTTCTCAACCACTACATGCTGTGTGTCAGGTGAGTGAGGGATCACGCCTGTGACGAGAAGAGAAAGCCCTTTGGAAGATGCGCCCAGGGCCTCGATGGTCTCAGTGTCTCTGCATAATGGTTTTAAATACCAGCTTGGACCATGAGGTGTTCTGTGTAACATTTAAATTAATTTCGTTGGCTTGGAAGTCTTTCAGTAATCCTTTGATATTGCCAGACACGTGTGCTGCTCTGTCCTCTTCACTTCTGTGTGTTAAATACTTCAAAGGGAAATGAAAACTAGCTGCAATGAAACCTCAGCTCTGATACCTCTGGTCTTCCCTTGCAGAGAGCTGCTGAATGCGCACAGGGATAACCTGGGCACCACAATTAAGTTTGTGATTTTCAATGAACTATCAAATGCAAGAAATCCCAACAACATGCAGATCCTGTATACTGTACTTCAGCATAGCTCAGAGCAAGCTCCGAAGGTAGGTGTAGTGTCTTGTGTGACTGCTGGTGATCCCAGAACCCCACTCGAGAGATTTTGTTGAATTGAGGCTCAAATAAAGACTTTCCACAGACAACGGTGTGATCTGTGTCATACTGTTTTGAAATTATATTATTGCACTTGTTAGGCATAAATGTGCATGGGCACTTTCTAACTCCCACGTTCTGGGTGACCAGCCTTGTGGCAATGAAGTTCCGTGAGAGAAATGTTATTACAGCTCCCCGGGGTTCTGAAGGACAGACATAACACCAGCGTTGTTTCCTTGTGTCTTTTCATTTTGTGGATGCAGATACATTACAATGCACTGAAAGTTTTCTCTTTCTGTATGGCCTCAGTACCTAGCAATGGTGTTCCAGGATCTTTTGACTACTAAGGACGATTACCTGCGGGCTTCACGGGCTCTGCTGCGAGAGATCATAAAACAGACCAAACATGAGATCAACTTCCAGGCCTTCTGTCTGGGTCTTATGCAGGAACGGAAGGAGGCCCAGTACGCAGAAATGGAATTCAAGGTACCACTTTCTTTGACCCTTGTGCTGCTGAATGTACCAGTGGTGTACTGGGCTGTTCTATATCTGTTTTTCTGGCCATTCTTTCTTTTGCTCTTTGTTATTTGAGTGAGACAGTGTTTGTGTCTCACATTTCATAGCAGTGCTCCCACATCCCATTTCCAAACATCTACGATTGTCATTTTTGATGATGAAACACTTTTCCAGAAGGCAGCAGGCAGCTTTGGCTACTGCTCATTCAACTCCCTTTTTTTTTTTTTAAGGAGCGGTTTGTTATCCACATAACTGATCTGCTAGCTGTCTCCATGATGCTTGGTATCACAGCCCAGGTGAAGGAGGCTGGAATTGCTTGGGACAAAGGAGAGAAAAAGAGTAAGCAGGACAACCTAGGTTCCCTCTGAAGATGGGCAGCTTGGTAGATATCTTCTGGCAGTGCTGGGGTTGGGAGAACATTGCGGCAAGAGTTAGGAAGAGGAGTAAGCCTCCATTCTGAATAGAGGGATGGGGGTGATTGCTATCATCCTGAGGCTGACAGAGCTGGCAGATGTGGCATTTGCGTGGCTGGGTGAATATACAGGTGCTTTTCATGTCTATGGAAGCGGTGGTTGAGAGGCTGGGGAGAGGGGACTGAGGAACTGGGTCACGCCTGGAGGGACAGCTGTAAGGATTGCCAAATACCTAATGCTGAGAAGACAGGCCTTTGGGGTGGCACTGAAGTGACTGCCCAGATGTGCTGCATCTCGGGGTTTTGTTGCAGTGTGCATCAGAAAGCAAGGCATGTGTGCTGTCAGTGCTGGGATGCTTAAGGCTGTCTGATACACCTCTCCCCAGTTTACTGTTGATGCTTCGGAGCCCTCGTTACTATCTGTTCTTGAAACAGCCACTCTCTCCTGCTTGGCTCCTGATGGGGCTCTGATAAGTGTGTAGTTTGTAACCTGACTGTTTTTCAGACCTGGAAGTGCTGCGCTCTTTCCAGAACCAAATTGCTGCTATCCAACGAGATGCTGTCTGGTGGCTTCACACAGTCGTTCCATCTATCAGCAAGCTGGCTCCAAAGGACTACGTGCACTGGTAAGAGAGTCAGCCTGGTAATCTGCTGTGCATAACCAGTCACTTTCCCAGCAGTGTACGGTGTTATGAAAAACTATGCATATGCCAGGGTTTGGTTAGATTTCTGTCCCCTTATCAGACGGGGAGCAGAAACAATATTTTAGCAGGGTTCAGGCTGGGACTGTCTCCCTCTCAGGAATTCCTGCAGATGCATCCTCTTACCAGAAATACGTGATAATGGAAAATATTTCTGATTTGTATTGTTTGGGTCCACCCAATAGGGAATTTCCAGTTACTTGACAAAGCATGATCCCTGTGGACCCCTTGATGTTCATTTGTCTGACATGCCTTTTCAGGCTGTATGGTTGAGGACTCCATAGATAGTGCTATCTTCTCTGCCTGCTTCTGATTGTATCCTGGGGTCTGGCTCAAGGCATTACTGAGGCAGGTCAAGCCACAATTAATAGTATCTGAGGTGTATTCACTGGAAGTGTAAATGCCCAATGCCCGTACTGTATAGTCCTCTCTGTTGTGATTTGAGTTGTTACTTTTGCTAGACTAGCTTATCTGAGGGGGCTCCTTCATGTGTAGGATGGGAACCATTAGCAGGAGTTTGGGGAGACTGAACTGTTGAATGTGTTCTTGAGCTTCACACAGATGGTGTTTACTGTCCTCTTCATCTTTACAGCCTTCACAAGGTGCTCTTCACAGAACAGCCAGAAACCTACTACAAATGGGACAACTGGCCCCCTGAGAGTGACCGCAAGTGAGTGTGTGCCCCACCCATAGCTGGGTACAGGCACGGAGCTGCTGTAGCTGGAGGCAGAGGAATTGGTGTTTTCTGGTGTTCCTTATATAGCTCTGTGTTGGAAAGGCTTGGAACTGTGCTTAGATTTTCTTCATCTGTTACATAGCCTTAAAATTGAGGGATGTTGCTCCATTCTCCATCTGTTCCTCTTCCTCCTTCATTCCTGTTCCCTGTGCCAAGCTGTTCTGTGTCTTGATGCTGTAACTGTAAGAAGAGCAGCCCTGCACTGTATGGTTTGTGCTGGGGTAACGTTAGGGAGCTCAGAGTCAAGCAGGCTGAAGTGCAGAGGTACAAGGCAACGCAAGCAATATTGCATAAAACAATTTGTTTCAGGTAGTTGCATTTGGAGCTGGAGACCAGGGAAGGGGTTGTAAACTAAGCTGTGATTTATCTTCTGCTTGCATGAGCTCTAGGGTCTGTGGAGTATTTCAGCAGCCTTCATGCTGCTGTCAAAAGAAGCGTGTTTGATGTCTCATGTCTCATGCAGCTTCTTCCTTCGCCTCTGCTCCGAGGTGCCCATCCTTGAAGACACACTGATGCGGATCCTTGTGATCGGTTTGTCGCGGGACCTTCCTCTTGGCCCTGCAGATGCTATGGAGCTTGCTGACCACTTGGTGAAGCGGGCTGCGGCTGTGCAAGCAGATGGTAAGACTCCACAAAGCTCCAGCCAGCAAGTGGTTACTTCTGTCTACATATCCTCTTATTGCCACCCAGGGCTGAGGTGGCTCCTACCATGTACCAAAGAACCTTTGCATCACTTAAAGCATGGTTTTAGTCACGATGGCTAAGTGTTTGGCTCAAAGGCAGACACGTATTGCTGTTGCTTTCACACTAGAGAAGCTTCTTATTTTTGCCTATTGTTTCTCCCTGTTACTAATTTTCTATCATGGAGTGTTTGGGAAGTTATTGGTTGTGTTGAGGATGAGGGTCTGTGAATAGCAAAGTTTTGAGTTAGTATTTTTAAATTCAGTTTAGTCCTTTATACAGACCATAAAATAAATATAAATTTTTAGGCCATCAGAAAATGAAAGGGTTGGAAGTTAAAGTAATTAACCCATGTATTGTATGCTTCTCACAATTCCATTATTCAAGCACTATTACAGAATGTCAGTTGCAAAACAGCCTTAACTCTTACACCTTTTACGAATTTAACATTAACATTTGTCCTGAATTCCTGCATCCTTGAAGGGTATGTCTGTTCAGTTGAGCTGTATGTGTTTGTGTCAGAGTTGAGGGGGTTGTCAGAGGTTGATTCTAAAGCATCTTACGTGCTCTTAGTGCTGACTGGTTAATAGCAAAGTCCAAACCAGATCTGGTCAGAGCAAGTGGAATGAGCTAGACTTTGCTGTTGAATATCCTGTGAAAATGTGTCCAGCCTCTCAGTATAGCATTTTAAATGCTACTCCATTTCAAGTACAGGAAGTCTCAGAGTTAAGTTAGAGCGAGTCTGAAAACTTGCAACAAAGTTGAAATGAAGTTTTATTTCCTCTGAGCCCCAGTTCTGAGCAGATTCACTGCTTACCTGAATCTTATCTTTGAGTTCTGAAAAAGATACAGGTATCACGTTGGATGCATTTGGGAAAAAAACCTGCCGTTATGAAGAATTTAAACAAAATTGCAGCTGAAAAGCTCAACATCACTATATATTGACTTGTAGCTTTTTTAAGTGTTGCTGCTTCTTAACTGTTGTTGGTTTTTTGTTCCTGTAATATCATAAGAACAAGCCCACAATAACATAGTTGCTTGAAGTAAGATTTTTGTTATACTGTGCTGCTTTTCTTGAAGGACTTTCAGCCAGGTAGACAGGTCAATAACTTGCTTAGTCTTTTCTTCTCCTCCTCCAGATGTCGAGGTCCTGAGGGTAGAAAGAATCCAGCTGATCGATGCAGTCTTAAATCTGTGCACGTACCACCATCCAGAGAATATCCAGCTGCCCCCAGGGTAAGGCTTGTCACGTAGACAATCTTGTGATCTAGCTTATTTTCACCTTGTGACTAACAATACTAGCTCACAGATTTTAAGATGCTTTTCCCAATTACAATTCTAATAACAAAATCATAAGGAAACCTTTTCAGTGTCATGTTCAGGTGGGAATTTTTCCAGGGCAAGGAAGACCAGAGTCATGGAATGGACTTTCCTCTGCAAGCACTCTGACCTTTCTGCTCTAGAAATTTTCATCTGAACCCTGCTGTCCCTTCTGAGAGAGGTTTCTTATTTTTGAAAGCCACCGTGGCTGCATCTGAACAGTGCATGATTAAGGAGAAAAGCAGTCTTGAGATGGGCTTAAGTAACCAAATCCAACCACTTGTATCTCTTGATGGCTTTTCCAGATACCAGCCTCCAAATCTAGCTATTTCTACCCTCTACTGGAAAGCCTGGCCTCTCCTGCTCGTAGTGGCTGCATTCAATCCTGAAAACATTGGTGAGTGTGGGCACTTCTCAAGATACTAGTTCTGCTGTAAAAATTGGCCAAGGTGCTGTCTGCTGAAGTCTGGTTACCTGTGTTCAAGGCATGTGCTGGGTTGGTGAGATAATCGCAGTTAACTAACTGCGTATTCCCTGTGTGTGCAAAAACACACAGTGGGAGGGTTTGGACCAGCATGTGGCTGGAATCACATTGTCTGTGCTCTAAGTGTGGTGAGCTGTTCCAAAGTGAGTTTGTTGTGTGTCTCCCTGCCTTGGGGTGTGTTAGTAGATATATCAAGACCTTCACTTTTTTTCGTGTATCCCTGATTGCCCTTCTCTGCTGCAGGTCTGGCTGCATGGGAGGAGTACCCCTCTCTAAAGATGCTCATGGAAATGGTCATGACCAAGTTAGTATGCTTAAATCCCTATATAAATCAAATAGGCCACTGAAAACACATATTTCTGAATGAAGTTTGTGCCAGCTGGCTCCTTCGTTTCCAGTGGGACTGGTGTAGAATAAGCTGGCTGGCAGCAACACTGCAGTTTGAGTGTGAAAGGTGCCTTCCCCCAATAGAAATATTATAACCAAGGGAACAAAGCTGAGAAAAAAGGAGGGATGGCTGTGATGTGCCTTGCTAAAAAGATCTCGGTCTCGCTGGCCCCATTGGGAAGCTGCCTTGTTTTTTCTATGTTGCCTGATGGAGCCGAGGTCCTGGGGACTGTCTGGCTGTGGTTCATGAGTTTTGAATAGGTCAAGATAACTATTTTCTTTTTTAACTTATTTTCTCAGTAATTATTCCTATCCTCAATGTACCTTGACGGATGAGGAGACACGCACAGAGATGATTAATCGTGAACTTCAAATCTCCCAGAGGGAAAAACAGGAGATTCTTGCATTTGAGGGTCATCTGGCTGCTGCATCCACAAAACAAACAATTACAGAGAGCAGCAGCCTCTTGCTGTCCCAGCTGACAAGTCTGGACCCTCAGTAAGTAGCCTTCTGCAGTCTGGTGCCGTAATGAAATCCCAGTTAATGCTAGTCAGGAAACCCTACTGCTCACAGGGTGGTTGATGTGGGCAAGAAGAGACCTGAGATTTAGTAGCCTGTGGGATATGTGTCATGTTTGGTCCTTGTCCTTCTGTTGCCACCTGCATGTGCCCCTCATGCGCTACTGAACTGACTGATCCTCACCAACACCAGAATGAAAGTATGTCTGCCTGTGGATAACAACTTGTTTCTCTGGCAGGGGCCCCCCACGCAGACCTCCACCACACGTCCTGGAGCAGGTGAAAAGCCTGAACCAGTCGCTTCGCTTGGGCCACCTCCTGTGTCGCAGTCGTCATCCTGACTTTCTTCTCAACATCATTCAAAGACAGGTGGGCTCCCTCAATGGCTTGGCTCTGTTGGGATCTGATCCCTCATCTCTGACATTTGAGCAGAGTGAGGGGCAAAAGGAGGATAAGTAAGATGCTGGGGAAAGTGGTTTAGTGCTCAGGAATTAAATGATCGGTGTGCTGCATCTATGTTCTGCTGATCTTGCGTTGTTATTCTCCTGCTTCCTAGGCCTCATCGCAGTCAATGCCATGGCTGGCAGATCTAGTTCAGTCCAGCGAGGGCTCCTTGGATGTCCTACCCGTGCAGTGCCTTTGTGAGTTCCTGCTTCATGATGCTGCTGATGAGTCGACCTCAGGTGAGGAAGAAGAGGAGGGAGAGAGTAAGGAGCAGCGTGCCAAGAAACGCCAGGTGAGTAGTCTCCTGGAGATCAGTTCTGTTACCTACTTTCGGTGCATCCCAGATTTTATTTCATTGGAAAGGCCAACTTCTTGCTCCACAGAGACAACAGAAACAGAGGCAGTTGCTTGGAAGGTTGCAAGACTTGCTGTTGGGTCCCAAAGCAGATGAACAGACAACCTGTGAGGTACTTGACTATTTCCTACGACGCCTGAGTTCCTCCCAGGTGGCCTCACGGGTCTTGGCCATGAAGGTGAGCAAAATGAAAATCTTCTTGACTGGGGTTTGTCAGAAGCTGAGGGCAGAGTCCTAGATTCTCATGAGTCCAGAGCCAGCGCAGTGAAATTGTTTCATGTCATCCTTCTTCAGTAACTTGTCTCAATTTCCAAAGCCTACCAGGTGCACTTCTACTCCCTGCTGCTCAGAAGCCTTTTTTGTTCAACAGCCAAGTAGTACTTTTCTTAAGATAGAGCTGGATTTTGCTATGTTTCCTGTGAAGTTCAGGTGTAGACTCAGCATATCATGTGCTACATGGAGTAATTGGCAGCAGCTCTTGTCTGTGGGGAATGTAAATGAGTGAGTGCCTGGTGCTCTAGAGCATAGTCAAGGCAAGCAGAATTGCAGAGAGCTCAAGAATATTATGCTTACAGAGGACTGAAAGTTCAAGCAGGGTAGCTGTCAAGCAAACACATTATATGAGTTATGAAATCTGTTGTTTGATGCATTTGGATTGTTCCATGATGTTTGAAGCTTGTTTCTGTTATATTCACTAGTATGAAACTAGGGGTCCAGCTGTGGCTTCAAATGCAACAACTGTGTCCGTGTGACTTCTGCAGGGCCTGTCCTTGGTGCTGTCAGAAGGGGGATTGCGTGATGGAGAGGAGAAAGATCACCCCATGGAAGAAGACTCTGGCGATTCCGAACTGCTGCAGGGATATCAGTGGCTGCTGAGAGACCTCCCGAGGCTGCCACTGTTTGACAGTGTTAGAGCAACAACAGCTCTTGCCTTGCAACAGGTAGGTGTTAGTAGCTGGAAGGGATAAGCGACCAGCTTATTCTTTGTCCTACTCATGCTAAAATGAATCTGAGCAAACTGCATGTAGGTGTGATATCAACATGTTTATACGCTTGTAAAAGAATTTTTCTTATGCTGGTGCTTGTTTTCATCAAATCCCGGTTTCTAATGAGAGGAATTCTCATTCTAGGCCATCCATATGGAGACAGATCCCCAGACCATCAGTGCTTACCTGGTGTACCTCTCCCAGCATGCCCCAGTGGAGGAGCAGGGACAGCACAATGACCTCGCTCTGGTGAGAGGCCAGGTTGCTAGGGCAGAGGGATTGCACAGGGGAGACCTGGCATGTCTCAGGACAGTGGTACACATGTGACTTGCTGTACCAGCACGATGAGGTTCTTGGGAGCATGTGAATCTGACAACTGCATGTTTGTGTTTCTGCGTATGTGTTGAAAGGCAACCTGTTGTCTTTGGTTTCATATCATGAATTGATATCAGAGCAACAACCTCCAGTCCAGCAGCCCGTTTCACATGGTATGGGGAGTGCGAGAGTGGATAGTGGTTTGAAGGAAATTCCACCACCTGGTAGTGTTTCACAAGTAAGCAGGTGCTAAACCTGCAGTCACATATATCTGGGGAGAGAATGAGAAGTCAGAAACCTTAGTGGTGGAATATGTACTCTTCTATAAGCAAAATTGGATTTCTGATAATTTTTTTTCTAAAGGTTTTGGTGATTTTTTTTTTTTTTTAATGTTTGATTTTTATACAATGATTTTTTTTTTCCCCCATTGTTCTACCTCTGGGTGCTTTTTTTAATTGCTTTTAAGTCCATTGAACTACATCCTTCATAACAGTCTTTTGGAGATGGATGCATGGATCTAGAGGCTCATATGTTCTTTCTGCCTGCATAGATCTGTTTAGATATATGGAGAATGTTAAATGGTAAGAGTCAGTAGATCTGTTCCTTCAGAGAAATGCAGATTTTTGCTAGGTAAATGCTCACTTTGTAATGGGATGCATCAGAGTGCAGCTGTGCTACAGCTGGGGACACTGTAAGGTATCACAAGATGCATGCAAAGCACTGGTGTTTTTGCTGTTGTGATGGTTCTACTCTTGACTCTACATGTTGATCACCAGAGTGGTGTTAACTGGGCTGATGATGGAAACTGGAGTATGTGATGCAATGAAGCAGGAGGACCTGGCTGTGTTGTTCAACAGAGACCTCATGGATCTTTTCCCCTTGCAGGATGTAGCCCGACTCATAGTGGAGCGCTCTACCATCATGTCTCACCTCTTCTCCAAGCTCTCATACTGTGCTGAATCAGATGCAGTGCTTGTTGCTCTTCTCTCCATCTTTTCTCGCTACATCAAGCGCATGCGCCAGAGTAAGGAGGGCGAGGAGGTGTACAGCTGGGTGAGTGCCTCCCTGCCTTTCTTAAGCACGTAGAAGAAACTGGACAAGTTAACAAAAGAGAAGCCCGTTGCAGGTTACCGAGTATGTAGGAACCACATCTGGTTCAAGAATTCCCTGATCTGAAAATAATTGGAGGTGGGCATAATATCAGAGCCAAATGTATGTGTACATAAAAAACTTTTTTAACTTTTCCTTGGGTATCTTTTGTGGCCAGTGTTGGAGATGTTGGGCTAGGTGGAACTTTGGTCAGACCAAATTTGTCCATTCTCATGTTCTCCTTTTCCTCTGCATCTCACAGACCTCATTCTCCTTTGTCTCCCCACCTTTGTTCATCCTGTTTTTTTTCTGCCTTTGTCCAGTCAGAGTCCCAGGATCAGGTGTTCCTTCGTTGGACTAGTGGGGAAACAGCCACTATGCACATCCTTGTGGTTCATGCCATGGTTATTCTCCTGACGCTAGGGCCACCTCAAGGTTAGTGAAGTGTGCTCAGATTTATTCAAGGGGTCATGGACAATAGAGAGCCTTTCCTCTATCTGCCATTTCCTAACAGGTCAGGCAGGTGTTAATCCTTCTACTCACAGACTTGGCCTTGCAATATTTGTTTGTAGCTGTAAGATCTATCAGAATATTGCTGCACAGAGTGAAGGATTTGCAGGCTTATTTTTTTGCCTTGGGCAGACAACAGGAAATATTAAAATGATGGTGTGTGTCTCCCTGCTGAACAAGAGGGACTCAGAGACTTACTGTAGTGAGAACTGGGCACTCAGATATGTAGTTCACATTTCCACTTGATAGTGTTTATTCTCAAGTTGTTTCTGACCTTTGAACAAGAAAGTGTTCTGGTGTATTGATTTGTGTAGAGAAGGGTAGAGTGTTCTAAGTGCTTATGAACGTGGGAGATAATTTTGTATCCACTTTTAAGCAGGGGATGGTGATTTTTATACCTTACTGGATATATGGTTCCCGGAGAAAAAGCCCCTTCCTACTGCTTTTCTGGTTGACACCTCAGAGGAGGCTCTGCTGCTCCCCGACTGGCTAAAGCTGCGTATGATCCGCTCTGAGGTCCCGCGTCTTGTGGATGCAGGTGAGCCTGTGGGATGTTTGTTGGTGTTTCAGACCCCCCTGAATGGAAAGGGAGGGGCTTGCCTGCTCAAGTCCTCTATGAGCCCAGCCATCCTACCTGCATGCCTTTGGGTGGGGCCATCAGTCACTGCAGATGCTGCAGCTGAGCAGGGAGCTTGGATTTAGAAAGCAGTGTGTCTCTGGATTTTGTGACAGTCGCAATCTAAACATACAGTCAATTCTTTGCTACGTCCCTTAGGGCTGTCAAACAGATGTACAGAATATGAGCTGGTTCTGGGCAGGGAATGTTATGGGATATCCCAGCGTGATTGCCTACTCAGCCATGATGTGTAGTTCATGTACCAAGGGTTTGAGAACGGATACAACCTTGCTAACCATCAGACCCCACAGCTTAATCCCCACAGTATTAAGAGCAGAACCTGGTGAAAGCTGAGACTGAAGAGGAGGTCAGTGCCTTTGGTAGAGCTCCTTACTGCAGTGTGGAAGGCAGTTCCTCCTGCTCTGATCCAAGTGCTGAATCTTGCTGGCTATTATAGGCAATGACTATTACTTTTGACGTAAGGGAGAAAATCTGTAAGACTACTGCACTTTTTGTGTATTTTAAAGGAATTGGGGGACTTTGAATTGGATCTCATCTTTGTTAGAACAATTCAGACTGAATTAAGCTACACAGTCACCAGACAACAGGCACAGCACTGCTTCCATAGGACATGGTGTGCTTGCAATGTGGAGAGCAGTGTCTGAAGGATGTAGGCTATACCTGTAGTTACTTTTGTCCTTGCATGGCTTGTCAGTCTTCTTTTTCTTTTTGGTATTCAGAGCTTTCGTCCCTTTCTTACTAATTAAATGACAGCTCTCTGTAGCCAGTGATTGAATTATTCAATAATTCCTGCCTGCAGCCATCAACAGATAGGGTGGAAGTTATTTTTTTTTAATACGAATGATTGGGTTCCTGAGGTTTTGATCAAATTAAACAGAAGATCAAATTAGCCAGTGAGTGAATTAACTGGAAGATGCAATAAGAAGGCAATGATTTGCAGAGCAAAGAAAACATAGTAGGCAGCTGTCAGACTTCTGGCTTTGGGCTCTCTACATGTCACTGTTGGTCCAGCCAAAAGCACAAAGATCAGGTAATAACAATGACCCTCTCCGAGCAATTCAGAGTTCTGAGGACTCAGTGTTTGTGTATTTCAGCCCTGCAGGACCTCGAGCCACAGCAGCTGCTTCTCTTTGTTCAGTCCTTTGGAATCCCAGTTTCCAGTATGAGCAAACTTCTGCAGTACCTGGATCAGGCAGTATCTCATGACCCACAGACGCTAGAGCAGAACATCATGGACAAGAGTAAGAGCTTCATATGAGGCTGACTACGCATTTTACTTCTTCTTGAACAGTTTTCATGAGTATCTCCTGTGATGTCCTTGGAAAGATCCAAACTAGTTCAACAAACTCTGTGCACAGGCTGTTTTGGCAGCCTGTTGTCACTGTAGACACCTCCCTGGAGCTTGTCTGGATGGCCCTTGGCTGTATTTCCTAAAGTAGAGAAGGATTTTCTGGATTGGATTGTACAGTCTAAAAAATAATTTGGAGGCTGACTTGTTACAAAAAAAAAAAAAAAAAAGGCTTAAAAGCATCGTGTTTACAAAGCCCACAGGAACAGCAAATTCCCTTCACTGTGAGAGCTGTACAAACAGCAACTAATTCTGTTCTGCTTTACTAAAGAGGGCAAGATGATGATGTGTTCATATCTTCTTCTTTTTCAGACTACATGGCTCACCTTGTGGAGGTTCAACATGAGAGAGGAGCGACAGGAGGCCAGACTTTCCACTCCCTGCTCACTGCATCCTTACCAGCCCGCCGAGGTACTGCCTGGGATAGCCTAAACTTCCAAATATCAAAGTCGTCTTCCAGACTTCCTTCCTCTGTCGCTGTTGAGAGGGACAGGAAGAGCTGTCTTTAAAAGGGGTTGTATTGCAATGTATCAGTAAGCTACAGTTAGACACCAGTCCTTGCTAGAGTTCTTCTGCTCCTGGGCGAAGGGGGAAATTCCAATATTCTTGGATTTTACTACAACGAGTTGTTCTGAGTGATACGAAAAAATAGGTTTTGCTTGGCCTTGAGAGAAAAGCTACTGAATTCTTTGGTAGTTAGAGACTGTAAAAAATAGAATAGAATAGAATCATTAAGGTTGGAAAAGACCTCTAAGATCATCTAGTCCAACCGTTAGCCCAACACCACCATGTCTACTAAACCATCTCCTGAAGTGGCACATCTACATGTTTTTTTGAACACTTCCAGGGATGGTGACTCCACCACCTCTCTGGGCAGCCTGTTCCAATGCTTGACCACTCTTTCAGTAAAGAATTTTTTCCTCATCTAATCTAAACCTCCCCTGATGCAACTTGAGCCCATTTCCTCTCGTCCTATCACTTGTTACTTGGGAGAAGAAACCAACACCCATCTCGCTGCAACCTCCTTTCAGGTAGTTGTAGAGAGCGATAAGGTCTCCCCTCAGCCTCCTCTTCTCCAGGCTAAACAACCCCAGGTCCCTCAGCTGCTCCTCATAAGACTTGTGCTCCAGACCCTTCACCAGCTTCGTTGCCCTTCTCTGGACACGCTCCAGCACCTCAATGTCCTTCTTGTAGTGAGGGGCCCAAAACTGAACACAGTACTCGAGGTGCGGCCTCACCAGTGCCGAGTACAGGGGCACCATCACTTCCCTACTCCTGCTGGCCACGCTATTCCTGATACAAGCCAGGATGGTGTTGGCCTTCTTGGCCACCTGGGCACACTGCTGGCTCATGTTCAGCTGGCTGTCAACCATCACCCCCAGGTCCTTTTCCACCGGGCAGCTTTCCAGCCACTCTTCCCCAAGCCTGTAGCATTGTATGGGGTTGTTGTGACCCAAGTGCAGGACCTGGCACTTGGCCTTGTTAAAGCTCATACAATTGACCTTGGCCCATCAATCCAGCCTATCCAGATCCCTCTGTAGAGCCTTCCTACCCTCGAGCAGATTGACATTCCTGCCAAACTTGGTGTCATCTGCAAACTTACTGAGGGTGCACTCGATCCCCTCATCCAGATCACTGATAAAGATATTAAACAAGTTGAAGGTGATCCGGGTTGGGACTCCGGATGCTAGCTACCATAACAGCATTTTTTTTTTTTTTTTCTTTTATGCCTCTTGCAGACAGCGCTGAGACTGCAAGGTCAAAATCTAGTCCTGAGAACTCTCAAGGCCAGAGCCGAATCCGGGCCTTAAGCCAGGTCCGGGTTCTGGGCCCAGAAGATGATCTAGCAGGCATCTTTCTGCAGGTACTGGTATAATCTCTAGCTGATTAGCTACTTCCCTGCAGAAGCTTTATGAAATCCGTTTCTCTTATACTTGCATCTTCTGACCCCCTTCCTCCTGCAGTGTTTGCAGGCAATGAGGCAGTGCCATGACAGCCTGGTGGAATTGATACTGGAAGGATTTTTTTCTTGTAGTTTGAACATGATGTGGCTTTTGATCATGCCTAATACTGACAGTGCCTACTAGCATGTTACTGTCTCTGCACCTTGTTTGTTCTGTGTATAGTGCCTTTCCTCTCAGCAGCGGATGGAGGATTTGTGAAATGCTCGCAGGGCCTTGGTGGCAAAGCTGTGTGTAAACAGCATTTGTACTCTGGCTTGTCTGCTTGCAGAGCCTCCCTCTCTCCATTGACTCCAGAAAGAGCCTCCAGAGAATTAATTGGCCAAGTTGGTTGCCTGTATTTTGGTAATATGGTGATTCCCCCATGGTGTCAGTATTGATAGTCACGTTGGGGTCACGTAGATGCTGCACCTGTTCCTGTACCAGGCACTAAAATATTGAAAAAGCTCTATCAGAAGGTTCCAGTTAGCCCACAGTCAGTACGATTGTACAAGGTAAATCAGTCCTCTGCCTCAGGATATTTATTGTATTGCAACTCCTTCCATTTGCTCTCATAGACATATTTCCTTCTGTATCCTACCAGCTTTTCCCACTAAATCCAGACCCACGATGGCAGAATTCAAACCTGCGCCCGCTTGCCCTGGCGTTACAGCAGGCCCTGGGGCAGGAACTGGCTCGCATCCGCCAAGGGAACGCACAGGCGACCGGGATCACAGCACGACTTCTTCAGGCAGTAGCTGCACTGATGAACTCGCCGCACAGTGGTGCGTTGGTGATGGCAATGCATCGTAACCACTTCATCTCCTGCCCACTGATGCGCCAGTTGTACCAGTATCAGGTGAGCAGTCTAAGATGAGAATCTTTGTAGCATTTAGGAAATTAGCATTAGGAAACAGAAAGGCTGCAGCGCATCTGCTCTGCCGTGTTTAGACCCTCTACCTGTGTAATGCTGGAAATGGAGCTTGGGGAGCATGACACAGAGGGACTCAAGTTGCCTGGCCATAGGCATCTGGATGCAGGCTGGCCACATTAGGCTAGCACTGCTGAGAATTGGGGCGTACATGCAGGGTTAGGTGTACCCTACCTAGTCTGGTAACTGTGCAGTACTGTGGGTTTGCAGCTGTGGGTCTCTGTTGGTTTTGGGATCTCTAGCCTGTGCTGTTTTGTAGCATGGATGTGTCTTGCAAGCCAGGGCATTTGCAGACAACTTGAGAGCTGAAGTCTGTAATTCCTTAAAATCTTCAGAGCAGGCTGCAAGTTATTCAATGAAATATCTCTTTCCTTTCATCATGATGAAAGAAGGCACAAAGTTACCCCCTAGTTATGCCGAGAGAGGTATTGTGTATGTGCGTGACTGAGTCTTCTGCCTTGCACTTGTACACTAGAAGCTGCTGCCTTGATTTGAGTGAGCTACGGTCCAACAGAGTAGGTGTGCTCTATGTATTCCTGGCAGTGCGTGTCACGGTCTGCATCTTTCCTGCTATCTTTGTTGTATTCTTGAAGTGTGTTTAAGCAAGTCTCTTTTGCTGTTCTCCCCAGCGCTGCATGCCACAAGACACTGCCTTCTCCTCGCTTTTCTTCAAAGTCCTCATGCAGATGTTGCAGTGGTTGGAGAACCCTGCAGTGGAAGATGGTCCTCTGCGTGCTCAGCTGAAGGCCTTTGCTGTGCAGTACTCCTCAAGGCACAGGATCAGTGATGGTACTGGCATTGTGCAGCTTATGGGGCTCGGAGTGGGACAAGAAAGGGACAGAAACAAAACTGTACCCAGAGCAGAAAGTGGGGTGGGCTACCTTTTAGAGAGGTGCGCTCAGGAGTAGTGAAGAGAGGTTTTGTACTGTGCTATATAAACTCCATGAGGATGCAGACAAGTGATTTAGCTCGGGGGGTTTGCAGTAGACACCTGGTAGCATCCCACCAAGCACAGCAGATCTTTCAGGGAAAACTTCCAATTGCTCAGGCCAGGAATTCTGTGCTAGCTGTAGTCCTGAAAGATGAACATGCAGGAATGCCTCTGGAACAAGGTCACATCGTGACTTGTAGAGCTGTTTATCATCTGCCACCTGTTGGGAGGAAGAGTCTATAACCAAGAGCTTAGGCATGGAAATGGGTTTGTGGTTACAGAGTTTTCTCTTAGCCACATGTCCCTGTAACATGCAGAAGAACTGTCAAGGGTTTCGGTGGGAGTAAAGTGGCAGTAGAGTGTAGTGTGTTTGTATGTTTGAATAGTTGTACCCTGGAGCCACGTGGGGCTTCTGCAGAAGGGAAGCCTGATGTGGGGACTGGCTTGGCCCTGTGATGCCAATGCTGTGGTTTCTCTGCAGTTCGGGGTGGCTTCTTGCACCTCACAGAAGCTCTGACTTTCCGTCGTGACCCTGACTTGATCAGTTCCACGGTACGTGCCATCATTGCAACCCTGAAATCAGGAGAGAAGTGTAATGTGGAGCCGGAGCTCATCAGCAAAGGTATGGCTGTCCTTCTGCTCTCCTTCCCTGTTGCAGCAGCAGGTTGAACTGCCAACCCAGCAAGGGAATGCCTAGTGTGCAGGCTGTGGGAAGCTGCCTTCTGCCTGGATCAGAAAATGTGAACTGATCTAAACTTGGTCCTATCTTGTATCAACTCCTTCCCCTGCACTGGTATGTGGGTTTGTAAACTGTGATCTGGGGCTGGGATTAAGTCTCTCGGCGAACTGTTGGTTTCCACTAACAAAATGAGAAATAGAAGCCTACTGTCCCAGATAAAAACGTCTTCCCTCTTCCTTACTGAGCCAGGCTCTTGGGAATGCTGGACTGATTGCCTTCATGATACTCTTACAAGGTTCCATAGCTTTCACCACATCCTGAAGTTAATGAATGACATCTTTCTCCCTCTGCTAGTCCTTCAAGGTCTGATTGAAACTCACTCTCCGTACTTGGAGGAACTCCTGACTGTCCTCTTCTCAGCTACTGTTGAGACCACTGCCAGGTTTCCTGCCATGAAACCAATTGCTGTGGTGAGCTCCTTGTTGCTCCAGGACAAAGAAGAAACACCAGTGAAGAAGGAGCTGGACAGTTGCAGGTGAGCCTAGGCAATGATGGGAATTCACTGGTAGGTCCAGGTTCACGACATCACCACTGATACTGGCTTTGTTTTCTCCTCAGTACTGAAGCAGCTTGGCTAGGGCCCTCCTCTGGTCTTCTTAATGACTGGCTGGAGATGTTGGACCCAGAGGTGATCAGCAGCTGCCCTGAACTCCAGCAGAAGCTACTGTTCTCCTGGAACAAAGTAAGAGTTGTTGAGCAGAGGGACTGCTGTGCTGAAACCACCTTTCTGGGCTACTGACCTATATCTGGAAACAGGGCAAGGGGTAGTTTTATGTTTTGCCACATGTTGCTATACCAGTTCCAAAGCAGTACAGGCTGACTAGGAGGGGAGTTCTGGTGCATCCTTCTCGGTGCAAGGCTTATGCTTCATCTTATCTTGATATTTCCTCAGCTATGTTCTTTTCAGGACTTTGAAGTGCATTACAGACACAACGTAGTCCCATAACAGCCCAGCCAGCTGCGTTTTCATTGGTATTTTTGCAGACAGATAAATAGCTTTCCCAGAAGTGTTATGCTGAAGCTAAGACTGAAACTGAATTTCACGGCTGATGCCATGTTCTGTTAGAAAGTACTGCAGTTCAAATCCTAAATCCACATGTTGTCTTCTGTGCTGTCTGCTTGCCTGGATCATCATTCTCCTGTAATATACATAGCATCTCCTACATCCACCTCACAGCAATGATGTGTTTATTACATCTTTTCCTTGTTTGGTCCTTTCAGGCAGGGTCCCAGGTGCCCTCCTTCCACCCGTATCTCTTGGCTCTTCTCACTCACCAGTCCAGCTGGACCACGCTGCACCAGTGCATCAGGCTTCTGCTTTCCAGAAACCGGGAGCAAAGGTGAGTCTTGTTTTTCGGGCCTAGCAAGGAGTTTTGAGTTGGGCGACTCATTGTGTCTGAGAGAGAACAAACAGAAGCTGAGAACAAGAGCTACCACGTTCCACAGTGCGTCTGCCAGGAGATGTAACCCAGCCAAAAACAGGCTTCATAAGAAGGATGCTGATTTTAGTCATGCTGATTTGTGTACCTTGATATAAATATTACCTGCTGTTTGATGGAAGCAGCACATAAAGATTTGGCTGTGTTCTAAACAGGAAGTGCTAATCACTGAGTAATCCATCTAGCATTGCCCTTGTTGATAATCTTTATGAACATGGGGTTTGAAAGATGGCTTGGATAGCAAACTGATGGCAGTCTCTGTACCCGGGCAGGCTCTGCTGGATCTTTTGGTTGTACTGAACTCCTTTACCAGTCTTTCTCTAACCCCCTTCCTGGCATCAGGCTCCCAGTTCTGATCTCTGGAGCAGCCCTAGCTGTCAGCTTCTATACATTGGTCTCAAAGACTGAAGTGCCACTGTAGTGGTATTTTGCTTAAACTTGTTACGCTTATGGACTAGGAAATGCTAACACCTAATAGTAGTAATTCAGTATTGGTGGTTTAGTCATGTCTTTCTAAAGCTGGCAGTATTTCTGTTTGTTTATTGTCTTATTATTGATCTCTTGCTCACTAACAATTTCATTAATTTCGGCAATCCAGGATAACAGCCAGGATAGGATGTTCTGTACACTGGAACAGTGGGGTTACTGGTCTGATTGTACCAATTGTTTGTGTTGATGACCCCACTTCTGGCCTTGTGGTGCAAGACTCTGTGTAGCCGCCACACTCTTGCTGAATGCCATTTGTTCAGCTCCATACCCTGTGCTGTGCTTATTGCAACAAATATTTAGTCATAATCTGGGCACAGAACCAAACCCCTTCTCGGGACTTAATGGATCCTATTTTTACATTTGCAGATGTTTCTTTCTTCACAGTACTCATGATGTTTAGAGATGCTACCATGTGTTTGTGTGCTGCCCGAGGGCTGCGTTGACTCTAATTGCAAATCTGTCTTCTTTTGTCTTCTGGCAGGTTTGACCCAACTGCATCCTTGGATTTCTTGTGGGCTTGTATTCATATTCCTCGGATCTGGCAGGGAAGGGACCAAAGAACTCCTCAGGTAGTGGTTCAGTTCTTCCAGGATTCCTCTCTGGATGGAGTGAGACGCAATGCTTTCACAATGCTTGATTTTTCCATGGCCCAAGAGGTGGCTGGAGTGATACAGGTGCAGCATGCCAACTTTGCTGCCTGTACCTCAGCTGGTTACTTAGCTGCTCTGCTATGTTACATATTACAGTGGCAATTTTGAGTCCAAAAAGCTGATATGAACACACATAAGTTTGCCCACTTGGCATTTCTTCTGCAGCTCCTGCACCAGTTGCCACAATATCTGTTAAACATCTAGGCACAAGGCTACAGTGGTGAGCAAGCTAAAACCCAGTGTGGAATAATTCCCCTTTCACGAAGAAAAGGGGGTTGCATCTCTTCTCCACAGAGGAATTTCTTTAGTTTGGTGACTGAATTATGGTTTCTGTCCCATTGCACATGCTGAGTTGAAAGTAAATGAGTTCAAAAGTAGGAAAGGGGTAGAGATTTCATCTGGGGCTGTGATGCATGCTTTCAGAGCTCTAGATATGGGGCCGTTCTTAAGTCTAGTCCTAAGAGATGTTCTATTCCAGCCGGGGAAAGTGTGAGTAGAAGGAAATAAGGATCTAGGGATTCAGTTTGGATTCATTTTGGGTGTTCTCTTGCATTACAGAAGCGCCGTGAGGAATTTGTGCTCCACCTAAAGGCATCAGAATTGATCAGCATGGTGGAGCTGATCCTGGCTGAAGCAGAAACCAGATACCAGAACACGGAAGAGGCCTCCTGCACTCTCATCCAGTCTCGACTGCCTTTGTTGCTCAGTTGTTCTCATGGGGACCTTGAGAGCATCAAAAAAGTAACTGAGTATCTGACCAACTGCATCCAGCAGTGGGGAAGCAGGTGGGGTTGCAAATGGGGAGCCACTGTCTACTCTAATTGTAGTTACTTGTCATTTTAAGTGGTACTTGGACCAGGAAGGTGACTTTTAAAGTTACATTTCAATGCCCTTTTGTTTTTAGGACTTCAGGACAAAATGCTTGCCATGTTTTTTGTCATGGTTTTGGGGTTTGGGTGTTTTTTGTTTTGTTTTTGGTTTGGGGTTTTTTTTTAAGTCAGTGGTTATTTTTAATTACCAGTTCCTAACATGGGATTTCTTGTCTACTCATCCCTTGAATCATTGCTCATAATGCATCCTGCTTCTGACCATTATGATTGCTCTCAAAGCTGAATGGAGACTAGATTGTTTCCTAACAGCTATGTTAGCACTGTGGGAAGAACAGGAAGATGGTGTATTTGTGGCAGTGAAACAAACTGACCTAATCCTAACCTTGCTTATGGTAGTGTTAGAAAAGATACTGAGTAATCTCAGTTGCCATTGCATTGTACTACCTCCCAGTACAGACTATGCCAAGTATCTATGGAGGGCAGGTGTGTAGAGAGCAGGCTGGCTAGTCTGAATAGTTGTGCTTCTGACCGCTCTTCCAATTGGGATGGGGATGACCATGAGTACCATGTTCAGGAACTCTTCACTGGAGATGTAAGCAGAACTTTCTTGTCCTGTGCCCTTTTGTAACTGCAGTTTTCTAACTCCAAATGGCCTAATGATGGATCCCTGTAGACTGTGAATGATTTGAGTAGTTCTAAAGAAGCAAAGACTGAAAAAACACTGATTCAGATTAGCGATGGCTGGTCTTTTACATGGTCTGTTTGCCATATGCAAGAAGGCTGTTACTGATCTGATGGGTCTGGGATGTTTGCTGGTTGAACTAACGTAGTAACAAGCGGCTGACCTCTCCATTTTTCCTTTAGCTCTGTGGGAAAATGCTGCCAGGACCTTCTGCTTCAGATATACCTGCAACTACCCGAGCTCCTTGTGCCTATGCCTGAGATGCTTCTCACCAGTGAAGGAGCCAGAGATAGCAGCACTTGCAAGGTAAAGTTAGAGGCATAGGAAAGCCCCTTTCCAGTTGTGCACCCAGAGTGGATGCTACCTTGATGCCCAGTCTGAAAGGCGAGGACTGGCAAAAGCTTCCTGGGTCACTTTTGTTTTCTTTACCTTTCTCTTCTGTTGCCCCTTCCCTGCCTGCACTCTCAGGAGTAGACAGTTCAGGTGTGGTTTATTTTGCAGTGTCCTTCTGTAAAATAGTATAAGCTCCACAAGCTTCTGTGTGCCAAAGGCTTCTATAAAGCACAAGTGGGCAGGCGTCCGATCCTGCTTTTATGTCTGTAGGGGCTATGGACTTCAGATCCTATGCCAGCTGGAATGTTGCATCTGCTCGCAGATTCTATCTGAAAATAATTTGTTAACCCCCTCTGTAGTTGGAAAGGAATTAGAAAACACTGCTGAAGAGGCAGGGGCTTGATTGTGCTTTAAACTTCTTACCTGTTTATTCATTACTTTTCTTCTAGCTCGATGCCCTGGTTCACAGATTCATTAACCTCCTCGCAGACACCAGTGACTCCAAGTCATCAGAAAGCCGCGTGTGGGATGCCAATATGGCCTGCAGGAAGCTCGCTGTGGCTCATCCAATCCTACTTCTTAGGTACCACTCTTCCCTTTCACTCTCTGTGTGGCTGGCATTCTTTAAAAAGCATCCACCCTTGTCCTAGAAGGGGACCAAGCTTGCAGCAATCATGATGATTGTGACAGAATCTGCATTCACGTACAAAAGTTAAGAGAAAGGGCAGCAAAGTCGTATCTCTTATAATGAGGCAGCACCTCTTTTGGTTCCGTGTCTGTCTGGAAACGGTCCTCTTGGAGACTAGAGAACAGAATATGGGTGGGAAATGGGGCTTGCTGATTCTGTGGATACAGGGATCAAATCCAGAACCCTGGGAAAGGGTAAGGGACACTTCCTTCCAGGAACTGAGGCGTAACAACGTGTAACTTTCTAGGAAGAGGCTAGATCTGGATTTTCTTCTGTTCGGTGTTTCAGGCACTTGCCAATGATTGCAGCACTGCTGCACGGCCGTGTTCACCTCAATTTCCAGGAGTTCAGGCAGCAGAACCACTTGACCTTCTTCCTCCACGTCCTGGGGATCCTGGAGTTGCTCCAGCCGCAGGTCTTCCAGAACGAGCACCAGGTGGCACTATGGGACTGTCTCCTGTCCTTCATCCGTCTGCTGCTGGTAGGAAAGTCCCCGCTCCCCCTCCATGCGCGGGCTGCCAGCCACTAGGTGGAGAGAGGCTCATAGCGCAGGGCCAGCTCAGATCTCTCCCGTTTGAAGGCAGAACCTTCATATACCTAAGAAGAGGCAGGAGATCAAGAAGCTACTCCCTGGTCCCCAGAGGTGCAGGATGGGGCAGTGCTCCACTGCTTTTTTTTTTAACTCTCATCTTCTTGGTCCTTTCTCAGAACTACAGAAAATCCTCGCGGCATCTGGCTGCCTTCATCAGCAAGTTTGTCCAGTTTATCCACAAATACATCACATGCAATGCCCAGGCAGCTGTCTCCTTCTTGCAGAAGCACTCGGATCCACTCCAGTAAGCGTCCTTACTCCACTTAGCCCATGGTTAGCTCATGGAGAGCTTGCGCAGTCAGACAGAAGACAGCAAGAGGATGTGACAAAATAGCTATTAATATGGCACTCTTTCACCCTTAGCTCCCTTAAGTCTCTATTGAGATGAGCAGCATATCCCTTTTTATAGGTGAAAACTGAGCCCAAGGAAGTCAGATGATGATTTCAACTCACTTAATGGCCTAAACGTTCTATTGAAGCATTGTAGTGCCCTGCAGACGTTTCCAGAGGGCCAGCAGGAGAGTCTTTTCCCTGAGTAATGGCTGCAGGGTCCCACCTGCAGATATGGGGGAAAAAATGCATTTGAGTTCCAGTTATGATGAATGGAAAAATCTGGTTTTTGCTTCCGAGAAACTATTAATTTTAGTGTACATATATGTGCTCTTACTTGTCCTCATGCTCTTATTGCTATTGAAAGCTAAATATGCCTTCTCTTCCCCCAGTGACCTATCATCAGACAACAGTGACCTAGCAATGCTGAAGTCCCTCCTGGCTGGGCTGAGTCTGCCTAGTAAGAGTGGCATCTTGGACAGGGGCTCTGATGAAGAGAAGGATGGTGAGTCTGAGTTGGGGGAAGAGTTATCCCAGCTGGTGAACCTGCAGTACATTCTGGAGCACAGATGCTTTTATGGGCTGTATGCTGTGCTTGTTCTTCTTGTAACAGCCCAACGAAAGGGTATTTAGGGTGGAGAATGGCACTTGTATACTCAGCAATTTGGAACCGGTATCTGGGATGGGTTAATTTGTTTTCCTGTCAGTGGTATCACTACTGGAGCAGAACAACAGCTCTTAACATGGGTGAGTTTCATTGTTGTGGATTTTGCCTTGGCCACACTGAAGGATTGATCTGTCAAGAGACCCTAGGGGTACATCCATTTCTCCACTGTTTTCTTTACAACTTGCATGGGAAAATTTTTCAGTATTAAAACAACTCAAGAAGGTTCCTTCTCTGCATCAGCTGAGGGGTACCAGAGGATGCAGTGAGGCTAGAGACATTTGAGAGCCAGGAATTGTATCAAAGTATTGTTGGTCGGCTTATGATACACCACTATACTGGTAGGGAATACTGGACCTGTCTCCCTGTTAAAACTACATAGACAGGTCAGGAGTGACCTGTTGTCTCACTCGCTCTCTCCCCCAGACGAAGCAGCAGCTGGCTCTCTCCCCCTCGTCAGCGTGTCTCTCTTCACTCCTCTCACGCCAGCTGAAATGGCCCCATATATGAAGAGGCTCTCTAGAGGCCAAACGGTTGAGGGTAAGTGAGGACCTGCAGAGCTGTACAAAGACACAGGACAAATGCAGACAGATGCCAACCCTGTTACTTATCTGTCAGCTACAGGCTAGTTTCCTGTTTCAGTCTTGTGTTTGGAAGTCTCCAGCAGTTAGGATGTGGTTTTGTTTTGGATGAACTTGTCCATAACCTTCTGTGATTCTGTGACAGAGGCTTCCTATGATGCTATTATCACTTAACTCAGCAGTGCTGCAACTGCCTCTGCTTTGGGGCTCTTCAAAGATCTTGTAAGTGCTCTGGGAGATAGTATGAGTAATTCAAGGAGTGCTGCAGTTCATGTTGAGCCAGGTCTGGAGTGCTGATAGGAGTGCCATTTTTTTAATGATTTAAAAATACCAAACTGATGAGAAGCAGGATTTTGTTAGAAATCCCCAAGTGGCCTTCATGGAAGAAAATTGTGTTAATCTGGCATATGGGAACAACATGCTTCTTCTCAAAAGGTCTTCTGAAATCACAGGTGTCCAGCGTTCAGACCAAAGTTGTGGTATTGGGGTGACAGTTTTCCTTCCACACTAGAAATAGGGGGAAGAAATCCTGCCTGGACGCTGTTTTTAAAAGAGGCTTTCTGTGAAGATCTTTCAGTTACAGAAGAAGGTGTTCTGGCATTGAAACCTCACACCCCACTCAACTCCTCCTGTCTGAGGCATGACAGTGCTGGTGGCCTCTGCCTGGGCAGGTTGGGATGTGCTGATCTAGCACGTGACCTACGTCCTCTCTTCCTTTTTGAAGAATGCCTTTATTACTCTAGCTCTGTGTGCAGGTGGGAAAACGACTGCTTGGGAGATTGGATTTGTAGGGAAAAAGAAAAAGATCCTTTGCTGGATCAGTGAATTTCAGTCACCCCTTTCAATCTGTGTCTTCCACCAGATATCCTGGAGGTGCTGACAGACATTGATGAGATGTCCAGACGGAGGCCAGAAATTCTCTCCTTTTTTGCTGTGAGTATTAGTGTCTCAAACTGCCACTGGAAGGAAGAGATTCTTTTCACCAGAGTCTGTGTTGCACAGCTAGCTTAAATACTACCCTTCCTGTGCTTTTTGGGTGGTTGTTGCAGCATCTTAGGAGAAATTTGTCTTCAGTTAGGCCTTCTGACAGCAAGCGGTATTTACTTCCCTACCGTCTTCTCTCCATTGCATGCTGGGTCTGTCATCATCCACTTTAACTTCTCTGTATGTCAGAGGAAGAATTAACCCTTTGTCTTCTTCCCAGTATTGGGGCAAGGAGAGAGCAGAACAGCTCCGTCAAAAACACTGGAGCCTAGGGAAACTCAGCTGTCCCATGTGGACTAAGATTACAGAAGGGTGCTTTAAAGTATTCAAAACCAGGATAATCCTTCTTACAGAAGGGGATTTCCTGGCTTAGCCAGTACCTGCTGGATGTGTGTTGGGCTGGATTGGTGCTGGAGGGGTAGTAATGCAAGTCTGAGGAGTTTGTGCTCCCTGGATGGCCCTGTGATCCTCATTTGTGCATCTTCTTTCAGACAAACCTACAGAAGTTGATGAGTTCATCAGAGGAGTCGTGTCGAAATCTGGCCTTTAGCCTGGCTTTGCGCTCCATTCAGAACAACCCCAGGTGAGGACTACTGGAACTTAGGCTATCCCGAGTCACTGATGGGCACCGGATGCCCATCTTGCATGCCTGTTGATGGTGACCTGGACTGTACTGACACCATCATGTTTTACTCCCAGCATTGCTGCAGACTTCCTTCCCACCTTCATGTACTGCCTTGGCAGCCGAGACTTTGAGGTGGTGCAGACAGCACTGAGGAACCTGCCTGAATACACCCTCCTTTGCCAAGGTAAGTTGATACCTGTCACCTTTGGTGCATGCTTGGCCTCACAAGGGTCAAAGCTGGGCTCCTGTGCTAGGAACAGCCTCCCTGGGAAGTTGCCAAGGGTCAGTGTTGCCTAGACCAGGCCACCAAACACGCAGGTGATCTGTTAGTAGCTTTGGTCTGGGCATCACAGGGCAGATTTGTCATAGAGACAAGGGAGGCTTCCTTGAAGTAGGTTTGCTCCCTTAGGATTTTCTCTGAGTTGTGATCCTTCACGTGATCACATACGCACAGAGCTGTTAGAGGGTGGTTTGTGCCATGTTCTTATGGAAGGAGAGAATTTCTTGCACAGCTGCCAACGTTCATCCTGGTGTTTGTTGGTGGATTGCTCTTGCTTGTATGTTGGAGCTTTTGGGTCAGTCCTCATGCTGTCTTTCCCTTTCACAGAGCATGCAGCAGTGTTACTGCACAGGGCCTTCCTGGTGGGGATGTATGGCCAGATTGACACCAGCTCTCAGATTTCAGAGGCCTTGAAGGTTCTGCACATGGAGGCCATGATATGAACATGTGGTTCTGGGAGCTCCACTTCTGAAGGAATTAATTTAACTGGACTCATCAGCTGCATTGAAGCCCTGTAAGAAGACAGTGTATTTCAACCCATGTGCTGGAGGATCAAAGAGGTGATGTAGCAGGCCAGACTGTGCTGGAAAAGGAGAGTGTGCTGACTGAAGATCAGAAAGGGGCAAGGATTGATCTGGCTGGCTAAGACGCCATCATTGTGGGAGAAACATCTCCTGAACATTGTGCCAAACAGGGACCACTTCCTTCATGGCGTCTTGGGGCAGTGGCTGTCGGTTTGTTATTTGGTTTTTTTTTTGTCTCTCCAAGAAGGCAGAACTGCTGGGAGAGCAGAAGGTAGCGCTGGCCCTTGCACTTGAAGTCTCTGCACTCTCTGTGTTGGAGGGAACATGCAGATCTGTGCAGGGGGAGAGACCACTTTGGTTTCTGGGGGTGGGTGGTTTTTTTTTTTCTTTTTTAATTAAAATTCTCTTTGTTTCCATTGTGCCTTTCTCTGCTCCGTGCTGCCTTGGGTGTAGCTTGACATCCCTGTCTCCCTGTTCTTCAACCTCTTGTTATTCTAGACAAAGCATCTCTGGAAGACCCGTCTCCATGGCCAAATGCTCACAGAGCTATCTTGGCCTTCTACAGTATATGCAGGGAATGGAGGAGGTTTAGAAGGGCCAACAGGGTATAATAGATGAGTTTGGTCAGCAGCAGCTGCTGACAGGACAACTTTTAAGAGGTTCCTTAGAAAACTTTTCTTTAAAAACAAATAATCAAACTTCTTGGTACATCCGCAAACATCCCAGCAGCTGGCCACTGTCACAGTGGAGTCTTCGAACAAGCAGCTGGGTTTCCTCTTTGGGATCCGCCAGTTCCTTCCTGTGACTCTTCTGGCCACTGCTCTCTGGTCCTTGTCTGCTGATAGCAATGATGCCTTATTTGCCAGCTGTCATTTGAGGACAGAAAAGGAGGTGTCTTCTTTCCCTCTGCTCCGCAGAAATAACTGCCACATATGCTCATTCTCCGGTCTCAATTCTAGTCACCAGTTTGCTTTCACGTTGTTTGTCTCTATTCCTCTGGCACTCCACTTGTTAGTAGAGAATCTTCGTAGTAGTCTAAAGACAAAGATCCCAGAGAAATTTTATAGATAGCTGTAAATATGTCTGTATCTCCTTGCTGGTGGCAGGGACAGTTGTGACTTCACGGGTGGCCGGGTGAGAAATATTGTCCATTCTTGCAAATGAGGAGTGCCACAGATGAGCGCTTTTGCTAATGTGTCAAAATACGAATGAATGTCCGTCTGGCTTTGCAGAGAGAGGGAGGAGAAAAGGGAGAGCTCTGAACCTCTCATCAACTGTAAGCCTTGCCTCTAAATAAAGAGATTAGAGCCATCACTTAAGGATGCAACATGCTCTTTTCCTCAGCAGCATCTGCTTCGCATCCGGAGCCACTACTGTGGCAATTAGCTACATATAAATTATGGGGAAGAACAGCTGAAGAACATCAAGTTAGTGAAATGCTTTTCCTGAGGGGCTTGGTGACAGCAGGATTAATGCCTGTCTGAAGGGTTCCCAGTGAGATTACTGGCTCCTCTTACCTTAGTCCCTTATCAGACATCATTAAGGTACTGCTCAGTTTGTCAGAGCAGGGAGGTCATTCTTTTGGCGCTGCTGTGGGCCTAGAGCAACTGGGAACTTGTGGGACTGGCTCGGAAAGGGCTTTTCACAGGACTTTGAATCAAGGAGCAAGGAAAATGTCTCAAAACTGTTTGCATGCAAAGACAGCGAGTCAAAGTAAGTAGTGGTGCTTTGGTGAAGATCCTCCCTGCAGGTGGGGCTTTCCAGAAATCCCACTCCAGGGCTGCAACTAGAAACATTTATGGGCAAAACCAAATGGCATGGTTGGCCCCAACTTCTACTCTCTGTTGGGCGATGCCTGCTGTGAGCAGACCGGCTCCAGGAGACCTGGTCTGAAGGAGCTGGGGATGTTCGGATGTTGGCAGAACTTTTTAATGACCACTCACAGCAGGACAGCCACACTTTGCAGAACAGTGGCAAAAGAGATATGTTTGAGAAGGTGGAAGGAGCACCTCTTTATCATCATCATCATAAATCATCTTTTGAGAGATCAGGAAACAAATTCAAAGGGAGGGAGAGTGGGTGGAAGTTATTCTGCAGAGCTGGGCCTTCCCACAGATCTCCCAATACAAAAAGCATCATCTATGATTTGTTGATCTCTCTGCTTTTTCCTGTATTGAAGGTTCCCACCATCCTCTGCTTGGACCCAGTGGAGCTGAGCAGGTTGCCCTGGCTTGGAGCACATCACTGAAAACAGCTCAGGGCTGGGAACAGGGCTGTCAAGGGGCGCCTGGCTGTGCAGAGACGGCTCGGGGCAGGAGCCCGTCCCTCCTGTCTGCAAAGGCAGCCATGAGAGCTCTAAAACAGTTAGTGATGGCGTTGCTGATGCCCTGACGCTCACCTGCCTTTTAATCGGTGCTCTGTAACTCATCTCCACCTGGCCGAGCACCTTCTCTCCTCCCATCCCTGCTGAGCTGACAGTGCTTCACGGGTCTGCTGGGCTCCTCCCAGGGGCTGGGGCCATCTCCTCTGTCTTCAAGGAGAGCTGGTGCTATGCTCAGAAGAGGAGTGGTGAGGAGATTTGCAGGGTTGTTCCTGGCCAAGCCCCATGGGGTCCCCATGACTCACCCAGTAGAAATCGCTGTTCCTGTCTGCGTTCCAGACAACATGTCCCAAAGTGGTGCAAAATCCCTGCTTAGACACTTTTCTACCACAATCTGCTGTAGTCAAGAGCTTCCTAGGAGAGCCATGGGCTGCCAGGGCTGGTGTCTGAGGGAGTCCATGGGGGCTGGGGAATGTGCTCAGCACTGGCTCGTGGGGAGGCTTTTTTTATCTCCTCAGATACACTGGGAATCCCATCCCAGCTCTAGGAGAGGCACGATGGGGAAGGGAAAACTGGCCACAGGCTTGTTCAGCATCCTGTGGCTGCACCCAGCTCAGGGCAGGGCTGGCACAACCCCTGTGCATCAGCTGGCCTTGCTTTGGTGCCTGCATGGCTGGCGCTGGGCAGAGGTGGTAGAGGGCTGGGGAGTGAAGGGAGCCCAGGAGGAGCTGGGCAGTCCTGCAGCAGCTGAGGGGCTGCAGGGCTTTTTCCCTAAGCACCGGCTGGCAAGGATGGGGCAGGAATGCAGGAATAGCCGAATCCAGGCTGGGAACAGGCCCCAGCGTGCCTGGGTGGAGGTGGTGGCATGGTACAGGCAGGCTGCAGCGGGAGAGCCGAGGCTTGGGAGGAGGGGGACATGACACCTCATCACCCATGTTGCGATGGCATTCACGTCTGGTCCTCTCAAAGCCCAGCTGATTCCCCACGGAGGTGACCAGGCCCCATCTCCATACCTAAGCATCAGGGATCACAAATCCCCTGCAAACACCAGGCACCTCTTGTGGTGGTTTCCTACTGCAAATTATTTCTCTCTGCTGTAAGGGGAACCATAGTGACAAAGGATAAGGCTGAGGTACTTAATGCCTTCTTTGCCTCAGTCTTACTAGTAGTAAGACCAGTTGTTCTCAGGGTACCCAGCCCCCTAAGCTGGAAGACAGGGACAAGGAGCAGAACAAAGCTCCCATGGTCCAAGAGGAAATGGTTAGTGACCTGCTCGGCCAATTAGACATACACAAGTCTATGGGGCCGGACGGGGTCCACCCAAGGGTACTGAGGGAGCTGGTGGAGGTGCTCACCAAGCCCCCTTCCATCATCTATCAGCAGTCCTGGCTGACTGGGGAGGTTCCACTGGACTGGAGGTTAGCAAATGTGATGCCCATTTACAAGAAGGGCTGGAGGGAGAATCCGGGGAACTACAGCCCATCAGTCTGACCTCGGTGCTGGGGAAGGTCATGGAGCAGATCATCTTGAGAGCCATCACACAGCTCGTCCAGGACAACCAGAAGATCAGGTCCAGTCAACATGGGTTTATGAAAGGCAGGTCCTGCTTGACTAACCTGATCTCCTTCTATGACAAGGTGACCCACTTAGTGGATGAGGGAAAGACTATGGATGTTGTCTACCTGGACTTTAGTAAAGCCTTTGACACCATTTCCCACAGCATTCTCCTGGAGAAACTGGCTGCCCATGGCCTGAACAGGCATACTCTGTGCTGGGTTAAAAACTGGCTGGATGGCCGGGCCCAAGGGGTGGTGGTGAATGGAGTTAAATCCAGTTGGAGGCCAGTCACAAGTGGTGTTCCCCAGGGCTCAGTGTTGGGGCCAGTTCTGTTTAACATCTTTATCAATGACCTGGATGAGGGGATTGAGTGCACCCTCAGCAAGTTTGCAGATGACACTAAGCTGGGTGGAAGTGTTGATCTGCTTGAGGGTAGGAAGGCTCTACAGAGGGACCTGGATAGGCTGGATCGATGGGCTGTGACCAATTCTATGAGGTTCAGCAAGGCAAAGTGCCGGGTCCTGCACTTGGGTTGCAACACTAGAGGCTTGGGGATCAGTGGCTGGAAAGCTGCTTGGCAGAGGAGGGATCTGGGGGTGTTGGTCGACAGCCGACTGAATATGAGCCAGCAGTGTGCCCAGGTGGCCAAGAAGGCCAACAGCATCCTGGCTTGTATCAGGAATAGTGTGGCCAGCAGGACCAGGGAAGTCATCCTTCCCCTGTGCTCGGCACTGGTGAGGCCGCACCTCGAGTACTGTGTTCAGCTTTGGGCCCCTCAGTACAAGGAGGACATTGAGGTGCTGGAGTGTGTCCAGAGAAGGGCAACGAAGCTGGTGAAGGGTCTGGAGAACAAGTCTTATGAGGAGCGGCTGAGGGACCTGGGGTTGTTTAGCCTGGAGAAGAGGAGGCTGAGGGGAGACACTATCACTCCATAACTACCTGAAAGGAGGTTGCAGCGAGATGGGTGTTGGTCTCTTCTCCCAGGTAACAAGTGATAGGATGAGAGGAAATAGTCTCAAGTTGTGCCAGGCGCGGTTTAGATTGGATATTAGGAAAAACTTCTTCACTGAAAGGGTTATCAGACACTGGAACAGGCTGCGCAGGGAAGTGGTCAAGTCACTATCTCTGGAGGTATTTAAAAGACAGGTAGACGAGGTGCTTAGAGACATGGTTTAGTAGTGGATAGGCATGGTTGGACGCGATGATCTTAAAGGTCTTTTCCAACCAAATGATTCTATGATTCTATGAAAGATCAAATGTTTTTATGACCTGTGATCAAAACATCGTGTTTTTATGACCCAGGTGTGGCAGCCTCAGGAGGGAGACAGACACTTGTCCAGCATGCACATGATGGACCTTCGCTACCTTGGCTGGGCACAAGTGGGCATCTCTAACCTGACCATAACCTGTTCCTGCCAGACCCGGTGTGGCTGGGAGCATGGCCCCTTGCACGTGCTGATGCCCTGGAGTGGAGGTGCAGCTGTTTGACCCAGCTCCAGGCAGGGTTGTGCATCCCAGGAACTGTGAGGTGTGTCCTGGAGCACCACGTGAGTTTGGCCGTGAGCAGGGCATGACTAACTGGGGAGGCGCCTGCGTGCTCCTGACTCAGTGGCAGCTGCCTCTGGGGCATGCCTGACATTGGGGAACTGGAAGAGTCCCAGCACTGAGCTCAGAGGCAAATCTGCCCAACACACTACGTCGACAGTGGAAATGCACGGAGAGGTATGCAGGTAACAGCCAAGAAATGGGATTTCATGGTTACAGGCATCAACATTTTGCTAGCCATTAGAAAAGAGGAAAGGTAGAGAAAGAGAAGCCTCCCTTAGCAAGGAGCAGCATGCAAGAAATCTCGTGCAAAAAAAGGGAGAGGAAAACTCCATCTCCGTTACTTATTGTCTGTGTGTAAATGTGAGCCGCGGAGTCTATTCCCAGGACTGCTCCCTGGGGCCCTGCCATCCTCTTCCTCCAGTCAACCTCATCTGTGACCTCGGTCAGCGACAAACACAATCCCGGCCCTGCCTGCCCTCAATTAACTTCCTTCTGGCCATACCACATTTCAGGATGGTATGATTCATGCTTAACTCAAGGAGTTGTTTGGTAAAAGCTAAAAATAGTAAGTCTTTTGTTAGCTTTGGGTACGTAAGTAGCCCAGCTTCTATAGGGGTAGCATTTGTCTAAGGTGGACTGATTTTTAAACCTCTGCATTGCCTCTCCGTGTATTTAGATATTTTGGCCCTAAAGCAGCAGAATATAGAGCTTGCATTTTCCCCTCCTTTTAATTTCAAGAGACCTTCATAATAATATATCTGCCTGTCCTGTGTAGCTGGTGGTGTCTTGCCTTTGGCATTACTCTGTTTGCATGAACAGCATCTCTAACACAAGAAGATAGTGGGCAAAAGAATGTCAAGACCCCCAGCAACAATTAAAAAATTAATTAAGCTACAATAGACTAGTTATTGCTGAGTAATTATTAAGCTGTAAGAATTGCTAATTGTCTTATTAGCATTAAACAATTATGCAAATAATGGAAAACATACCATAAGAGTAATAAAATTACCTCCCTTTCTCTCTCTTTTTTTTTTAAACAATAATGAGATTTAAAATCTAAAGTGATGCTTATGGTTTTGCTCTCCAGGGTTTATTGGGAACATCTTTGGAGAGGAGCGAGACCTCTAAGGGCACTCAGCACAGGGTGAGTAGGACATCTTGAACCACATCTACCACAAGTCATCTTGCAGGACTTGTAGTGCCACCGCACCAGGCTGTCCCCCCATTCTGCACCCACTGCAGCCACCCAGGCAGCAACACCAGCACACGCAGGTGCCGATGGCTTTGGAGGACCACACAGTGGTCACACTGCTAGGCCAGGACTGGAGAGAGAGAGTTTGAATTTTGCACTATCACAGACTTCCTATGGGAGCCCTTGTTCTCCCCCAAACAAAGCACATGGTGCTTCAGGTTTGGTCTGGGTGAAAACAAGGCAATTTGTAGTTTTTCCACATCAATTCGGCGCAAAAGTGGAAAGTTCTGGCCTTCAAAGTTATGCTATCTCAAGGATTTTATTACTATCAAGTTAGTAAACTGAGGTAAGAGCCGGCCTCTCTTCTGGGTGAGGTTCCAGCTGGATTTTGGAGGTCAGCAATAAGCCCAATGCTGAGTAAGTGCCTTTGTGTTCCTGTGAAATGAGAACAAGACCTTATTTACCCCCACCACCAGGAAACGGAGACTCACTTATTCATGTCCACAACGAGCTTGGAAGAGGCAAAGTGTTTCTTTCCTTCAGCATGTTAACATTGTTAATCACTAACAAATATTATTGGTTTTCCAGGCTTTAAACTCTGCTCTGCTGATAAGACACAGCCTTTCAAAACAGCCAAGCCAGCCCTTGCTCCAGGGTGGGTCCTGCTCCCATGGTGATGCCATGATAGATACAGGTCACCTCACCCAATCTCGTGATCCAAACAGGTTTTGATTAGCAAAACGCACCTTCACTTTCGCTTTCTGATAAGAGCGGTGAAGTTTGCAGCTCCTGGAGGACTGGAGGGAGCGTTCTGCCATGGCAGTGCAAAGACTGGAGATCACCACTGCCTGTTTCAGCTTCCTTGGAAGAGGAGGGAAGGTCACCTTCTGAAACAAACACTATCCCCGATCCCCTCGGAGAGCTGCTTTTACCTCCCTGAGACTCTCTGGTGACCCACCAAGCAGCTGTTTATGGCCTCTTCATTTTTTCCTTCTCACCTGGTGTGTAGGATGCAGCATGTGAGCAGTCTCCCATCGTTGTTGCCTGGAAATAGCTTTCTGACATCAACCTCTAGCGTGTTCCGCACGTCACTCTTTTGGGGGACAGGAAAGCTGGCAGGTCATCTTGCCGGCAGGCAGGAGGGACAACAAGGAAGAGAGACTGGTTTCTTTTTTGATGTGACATTGTGTTATACCTAGGTAACAGGACACACTTTGCTCTGATGCTCACTATTTTTGGTCCTTTGAGGTTTTAGGATAATGGATTTACCATTTATGAGCTTCTCAGAGGCATGTGTTATGGAGAGATTTACCGAAGTGCCTCTTTCTGTAACGTCACATTTCACTTTCATCTTCTTTCAGTGGAAATTCGTGTTCAGACTTGAGTTTTTTAATAATGTTTTTTCTGCTACTTTGCAGGTCAAACTAGCCAGACTCCACGGAGGGGTGGGTATCATGTGGAAGCATTTCTGTGTGAGTAGCTGTGAAATTGTTGGGGCTTTCTTTTCCCCGGCTTGGGCCTTTCTGTCTCTGTGGAGTCAGCCTGGCTGCCTTCTGGGAAGAGAGAGCTGATGAGGCATGTTACTGATGAGACACATACTTTTTCCTTCTCATTTTGAATCCCTCAATTTAATACGAGCCATTGTCACGGGAATGTATGAGAGCTCTTGGCTACGACACACACTTCCTATTGTTGGGAGCGAACAGCCCTGCGTACAGCCTGCAGCAAAATTACGAAGTAGCTCAATTTGATCAGCTGATTTCCCACAATAGTTAAAAGATGTGGGTTTTGTCTATGATGTTGCACTCTTATGAAAGAGAATGCATTACTTCATTCTCAGCTTCGTGAGGCCCCACGTTGTCTGATACAAGAATCGACCCTTTCCCCCTCCCTCACGTCCTCAAGCTAACAAACGCTGGTTGTTTTTCTTTGGGCTTTAGGGTGGTCCTAGTCATATACTTAAGTGTTTTTCTCTACTAACGGTGAAGTCCAGGCTGCTGCGTATGGGAACTAGGATAAATTTAAGAGGTAATGGCAGAGGGTGATCCCCACTAGGCATAGCAACTGTCAGGAAGCATTCAGTATTTCTCCGTTGCAGTTCGGTATCCAGGAAGAGATCTGAAAAGGACTGTGGAAGAGAAAGAAAAGTAGATGTGTCTGTAAGTAGAGAATAAATCACTCTGTATCTGTAGACTGCTGCTCTCCAAGCTTCCAAACACACCTCAGGAAGGGATCTAGAGGAGCAGGCACTGCATTCGCAGGACGTGCCCTGCTCCATGAGCTGGCAGTGCATCACAGGTGGGAAATTTCACCCAGCAGCACTGGGAAAAGCTCAGTGAGTGCGGGCAAGGTCCACAAAATGGGCTGAGGACACATAAGGCTCCTCCCAGGAAAAGATGTAGAAGGGAAAAATACAATCCAGAGTAAGGATTTGTAAGCATCATCCCACGAGGAACATCCTAGGAGAACAGCGGTTGTGGGTAATGGGTAGGCAGCTGCACAGGCAGCTCTGCTCCCTTCCTGCCCTATTCCTCCCTCTAGTGCTTGTTAGTTTACCTGTTGGTGCATTAAAGACTCATCATGGCTATAAACTCCCGCAGAGCTCTCCTTAATCACCAACTAAGAACACTGCACAAGTCGCTGATGCCTGCATTTTGAAAAGCCATTATTGGGCCAGTAGTAATACTATTGCTGCATTAGCTAACTCCTTCAGCAATGTCATTTTAATCACTTTAGCGTAAAATGTGGACCCAATTCTTCTGGTGTACCAAGGGCTGTACCGCCAACCTAACCCCCTCTTGGGATGCACAGCTTGGAGCCAGTGACTAAGTTTCTTCTTCTGGTGTGTGCAAGCCTGGATGCCTTTCTGATATGACCGTCTTGGTCAAACACAGATGACCAGGCACAGTGCAGGGGGGACAAGGTGAAATGTAGTGGCCTGTGATATGCAGAAAATCTCAGCTGCTCTCCAACTCCAGCCTGGCTTTCTGCTCCGTGGGTCTGTGTCCCCTGCCACCCTGCCCCAGCTGCCCCTTCCCAAAGTGCGAGGTAATGAGAAGGGACTAGCCGCATCGACTCATTAAGCTGGGTTTGTTAGAAGACAGATTGTCATGTTAAACAAATATATTTTTAAAAAAATAAATATTCCCTGGGCCGTGCCCCATCTGGGCCATTAAATCTGAAAGGGGTAACTACTGCTGTGTCAAAGCTGGGCTCAGAAGCTGATTTTCACTATTTGAACTATGAGCAGTTGGCAACAACTCCATTTTCAAACATCGTTTTCTTCTCCTCGTTTCCCAGTGCTGCACGATGTAGATTGCAGGCACGGCAGGGGGATGCACGCTGCTAAACAAAACAGTCTTTGGGACTTACAAAAAGAAACCCCACAAATGCATTTCCTAACCCCATTGCATGCCCTTTATTACTCACCAGCCCCTAAGTTACTTGATGACAGAGGATGGGAAGGGCTGCCCATCATTAGGCAGTCAGCTTTTCGTAAATTATGCAAATTTTATCAACCTAATGAGAAGGTGGTGTGGAAATGAAGCGGGACAGCTCAGCTTTCAGGGCTCCAGCGCTGCAAGTTTCCAACTTGCAAGAAAGCAAGCATCTTTTTCAAGGGAGGGTTTCCCCAAACCAACAACTTCAAGTTAATCCAGTGTTTCTTTTGATCGGTCCCTTGGTAGTCTGATTAATTTTGAGTGCAGATGTTTATGCTTTCCTTCACAGAATACATCCAGTACTCGGGAGCAGCCTCACCGTGCTGTATTTCCTCCTTGCCACACTGTTCTTGTTACGGGTGTGCAGCAACATATGCTAAGGCCTTATTACAAGGGATTCCTATAAATGGCATAAAGGATTAATAATGTATTTATAACACAACTTTGTTTTAGTATAAAGTGATCTATAAATTTGTAATAAATGTTTTATAATGTTTTTGTAGCCTGTTATAAATGATAAATGGGAGACTATAGATGCCACATCAAATATTCATGCTGCATTGTGTGTATTATTATGCCGTTACTGTTCAGGAAACCATTAATAATAAAGTGAATGGAGATGTAAAAGTTGCTGACATGCCCAGCAAGCCATTTATAATGAAATGTATAATCCTTACCATAAAGTAAATACATTGGCCAGTGATTGTTGATGAAATGGAAACACACTGAATTATTTGTGAGGTATTTATATATTAATGTATATTATCCATATCATGTCATAGAAATGCCATTAATATATGTATTATTAATTATTTTAACCTAATTTATAGGCAGCTCTTGAAGTGTTACCTTGTCTCTTCTGCAGTTTTGTCAGCCGCGCGAGATCTGGTGAGTTATTTTATGTGATGCGCGTGCCGCGGGGCAACCGTAATGAATTGGCAACCGTGGTGCTGCCCCTGGCCGTGGCTAGCCCAGCCAGCACAGGACTGCAGTGGGCAGCCGCCTTTTTGGCTCCCTCATCCAGCCACCCTGCTCTTGCCCTTCTGTGGGGAAGGGGAATGGAGGTGGCTGGAAGTGATGGCCGGCAGCCCCCATGCCTGACGGCCTGCCCCAGGCCGGGCAGCCCCTGCGCCCACGGCCGGCCTCCCTCCTTCCCTAGCCAGGATGAGGCCTCTGGGCCGCCATGCTTCGTCCTCCCTCCCCCTCCTCCTCCTCCTCACGCCTCGGCTGTGTAGCTGCTCCTTCAGCTACAGGAAGGAAGGTTGCCTGATTTTTTTTTTTTTTTTTTGGTGCGTGGGTGCAAAGGGAATTCGGCACGGCAGAAGCCCAACGTGTGGGATCCGACGTCGCGACAGAGCCATGCCGGGAGGCCCGGGGGTGCCGCTGCCCACAGCCCCTGCGGAGAAGCAGCCGCCCCCCCGGCCACACGCGACGCCCGGCCCACGCAGGACCGCCGGTCACGGCCAAAGCACACGCGTTTTCTGTGCTTTCTCCCTCCCTCCCCGCCGAGCTCGGCCCCGGGGCGAGGCGGAGGGAGGCCCTGAGGGGCCGCCGCTGCCCGCCCCTCGCCCGCCCCTTTCCCCGGCTCCTCCCCGCCACGGCCGGTCGCCACACGCCGGCAGCCTGCGGCTGGGCTCGGCACGGCACGGCAGGGCGAGGGGCTCCCTCCTGACCTGCCGAGCCGCCCCGGGGAGCGGGGCCTGCCGCCGCCTGTCCAGGCCCGTCGAGGCCATGGCGGCCATCCAGAACCTGCAGCTGTGGTGCAAGCAGCAGTGCGAGGGCTACCGCGATGTCAGCATCACCAACATGACCACCTCCTTCCGCGACGGCCTCGCCTTCTGCGCCATCCTCCACCGGCACCGGCCCGACCTCATGTGAGTACCCTCGCCGGGCGTCGAGGGCAACGCGTGGGCTGCCGGCTCGGCGGGGCCGGGACCCTCCACTCGCAGCTGAGGGCCCTCGCTGGGCTGCGGTCAGCCCGCCATTGAGCTGTGGGCTCCAGGCCCTCCGTCCACCGCAGGACCTCGCCTTCCCCGCACACAGCCCTAACAAAAATCCCAACTCCTCCTTGGGAGATGCTGTAGTCGGCCGGCCGGCTGTCGCCAGGAGCTCAGCTAAGCACCCACACTGAAAATCTCTGAGCGAAGAGCTCTGCCTACGTGCTTTCCCCCCCTCCCCTATATTTTTCATTTTTCTCCTTTCTTCCCTCTGTGGCTGAAGTATAAATATTTGAAACGCGTCCTTTCCATTGCAAAACAAGTTCAGACACCAATTTTTGGGGAAGCGTTTCCTTCTTTCCTGTTTGTGTTTGCTTAGGCTGGGCTTTCCTCGCTCAGCCCGATGGCAGGCTCGGCTGCTCACGAGTCAGGAGGCAAGGGCTATTTAAACAAAATACAATAGAAAGGCAGGGCCCGACAGCCACTGGATTGCTGAACATCACTTGCTTTTCCCATCTAGAGCTTTGTCTGCGGGAGGCAAGGTGTTTCCCAGCCCTTGCTGGTGCCGTTGCTGGTGCCCTGTGGGTTTTGACCTGTCCCTGCCCAAATGTTAACATCTGGGAAGGTGAATTGCTGAAGGGAGATGTAGATCCTGCTTCCTAGGTTGTTTTTTTTTTTTCCCCACTTCTGGGCTCTTTGGACTTTGAGGTGGGCGGGGTGAGGGGGAAGGTCAAGGCAAGGGAGCAGTGCAAGGATTGCCCAGGAGTATTGATTTAAGTGTTAGGTCTGTCCCAGTCAGATGTGTCCAGATGGAGGACCAGGTTGTTTTTTCTGTACTGTGGTTTTCGTCCTGTTCCTTGAATTCTGTCTTTTTCCTCATGCTCCCAGGACAGCCTGCTGCTTGGGTTTGTGTGCAGAGATCTCTCTTACAGCTGTCTCGTTTCTGGTGGAAGCCCAAGGAGAAGATCTCCTCTTCTTCTCTGTTGTTTTGAAACTTGGAAGAGGCAGGAGCAGGCTTGGGCAGGGGTAGGTTAGTACAGGAGCTTCAGGCACACTTTCTCTGTAGTTCCCAGTGGTTGGGCAGTCACCATGGTGTTGCTGTGTATGGCTTCCTGACACGCTGTCATGTCCATGTGACTTCAGATATTTCCTTTCCTTCCTTTGATTCACAGTCCCAAAGGTACAAAATACCGGGGTAGAAAAGCTGACACGACCAGGAGGTGCTCGTAGAGGGACCGTGACTGCTTCCTGGCTGACTCTGCAGCTGGCCCATCCGGAGCATGGGCTCAGTGACTTGAGAGCTGGAATAATCCTGTTGACCAGTTTAGTGCGTTGTTTATAATCCTTGAACTGTGCATCAAGGGTTGTGGATAGACATATCTTAAATAAGTTCTCCTGTGCTGAAGAGGGAAGCTGTTCCTTGTGGTGTCTCTCTGCTCCCATTCATTTTCTTTTACGATGGAAATTCTGCCTGACTTTATTCAGGACCTTACAGAAGCTCTTTCTGACTTGGACCAGCTCAGCAAAGATTGCCTGAAGGTTAAAGTACGAGAAGCTTTTATCAGTGACCGCCCTCATCAGTGTCAGTGGTATAATGCAGGAAAGCACCAGGTGTATCCTTGGCTGGGCAAAGTCCTGCTGGAAGGAAATTATGCTTTCAAGTGGTTGGCGGCCAGGGCTGCCGGGTGTCATGTGTCAGATCCTGGGGCTGAATACTTGTGCAAATTCTCCATGTATCTGTAAAAGCTTCTCTGAGTGTTGGCGGTGCAGGAGCCACCGGCAGAGAAGTGCAGCTGGGTGCACGTGTGGCTGTGACTCCTGCTTCCCAGGGGCTTGAAGTGGTTTATCCTGAGCTCCTCCCCTTGCTTCTAGCAAAGATTCTAGCTGAAGATTAAAAGCATCACACTGAAAATAAAACTAGAAAAGGATAATTGGTGTTTGGAGTGCTTGGTGTGTTTGCAGCAGATCTGCTATATAAATCACTTGCAGAACATGATTCAGTCACGGCATCCAAGTTTTGCAATAGTGTGTTTTCCGTCTTCGTTTACACAAATGACATTCTTGGGCTGGGGAGTGCAGGGGATTTCTCCTTGCAGGAGCCTGAGAAATTCCCAGGAAAACTTCAAGCAATTACAAAACATGGTCATAATCACAGGCTTCTCTTGTGGGGTGTGTGGCTCAGAGGACAGGCTGGTGGGGGTCTCTCCCCCCTTCCTGTTTTCTTGCTAGAAAACATATGGAAAATATGATAACTTCTCTTAAGCTTGGCTGATGTCAGTTTGTATGTTATTGGTGAACAAACCAGGCTGTGTAAAATCAGAAATGCATTTCCCACTCACTTCCCACTCACCCAAGGATGCTGTGGGGGAGTGGAGACGCATGCTGAATTACCATGGAAATTCATTTCTCTTTTGTCCCAGCTGAAGAGTGCTTCATAGCCAGCCCCAGCCAGGCACGCACACTGTGTCAGGCAGGTCCCAGCCCATTTTCTGGGATGACTGCGGAGCCCTGAGGCTCCTCTCATCAGAGGGATGTGAAGCCTCACTGCAGCGTGGCAGGAGGCTGAAGTCGGCAGCTGCCACGTGTGATGGCGATGGCTGTGCAAGCTCTGGCCACAGTTTTAGTGGCCTTGGCCTGGTAAGTGAGTTAGAAGAAGCAGGGGAGCCATGCACGCTCGCTCAGATATTAATGCCAGATGTCAAGGAAAGGTTTTGATTAAGCTCCTTCTCTTTGTCCAGGATCTTGCTCTTTCCCAGACTGTGAACTGGTGTTCAGCTCGGCATTCTGGGAATTGACTGGTTGTGAAATCCCCCTTGGCAGCTGAGCAGCAGCGGGTGCCCATTCCTCCAGCAGCATTTCCTGGGCCACTGTCAGCTCAGTGGGGCAGGATGAGGCCGACAGTCGCCAATACGGACAGGGAGGGCCCTGGCTGTGCTGAGGACAGGTTGCCCGCGGTCTCCATCTCCTTAGCAAAAGGCTGGGGTGAAGCAGAGCTGCCGCCTGCCTGGCCTCTGTGGGGTTGTGGTTTGTGTGACAGGCGTAGGCAAGGGGAGGATGGTTCTGGGGTCAGGGAGTCTCGTCTGTTGTTAGTCACCCCCAGCAGCACACTGCAGCTTGCCAGCAAGACCAGAGCAGTGTGGAGCAGGCATTGCTGAGAGGAGGATGAGCACATGGAGGACATCTTCCACCTGGGATTCCCAGCCCTGTCCCCTCTCCCCAAGTTGTTCACACCTCCAGAAAGAGCAGAGCTGAAAGGTCCTGTTCCCAGCAGAGCATGCTGGATTTGAACCTTCTGTTCAAGGACTGTGAGCTGGCAAAGGGTGCTTCACTCTTTTTCAGTGACCCTTTTGACTATTCATATCTTATTGTCTATAGAGAAAATAGTACAAAAGTGACGAGAAGCAGAAGCTTTTTTGGTACCATCGTGGCTCTGGGATTTTTTTTGCTCAGTCTGCTGCAAGGGCAAGTTTCCGACCAAGTTAGTGCTTGCAGGAGCAGCGGAGATTCCTCCTGTGGAAGCACATGTGCTTGCAAAGGACCGTGGTGTGCTTTGCGAGCACTGGGTCTGTGCATCTGGAGCAGTGGGTGGTCACGGAGATTTGTGGGCATGAGAAATGCTCAGCCACTTTTTGCTAAGAGAAGGATTTTTTGGGGAGCTAAAAACATCGCTTCTATTCCTGTGCTAGTGAACTCCACTCTGTTTTGTTTCCAACACTGGAGGCCCTCTCTTGGGTCAGATTTATATTTCCCACCTCTTCCAGTTAATTCAGTTGCTTGTGGTTTCTCAGCAGAGAACTCCTACCTCTCCATTTGTATTAGCTTTGCTTTCTTAGGATTACATTGGTCAGAGAGCTTTGATATTCCAAGATAGGAGAAGCACCAGCAAGATCGATTTCCAAAAGAAATACTATATCCCTGGCAGTTCACCTGACTAGCCAGGGAAGGAGTGATGCTGAGAGGGCAGGAGACTCTTGAAATGACCTGGTTGTTTGCACTCTCCTTTGGGGAACAGAAGGGAATTTCAGACATTCACCATCAAGAGATTCAGGTTTTTAGGTCTCTCTTACATGCCACGCAGTGTGAAGCTGCACGCACACTACCATAGCAAACAGCATTCAGCATGGCTGCAGGCCGCTGACTGACAAGAAATAGGTAACTCCAGTGTGTTATGTCTTACGTGTCAGTATGACCGAGGATGCTGGAGCTCCCCTTTGCTCTTGCAGGTGTTTTCCTGCAGTCAGGATGTCCCTGCTGCAGAGACTTTATTTGGGAACAGAACCAGGAGTGAGGCAGAGAGCTGCAATCACCTCCTTCAGCTGGCTCTTAGGCAAGAAAATCAGCTTTTTTGACACAAAGCAGGATGATTGTATCTATTGTTTCACTGCAACTTTTTTTGGCTTGGGATTGTTTTTGTTGCTCTTTTTAATCCATTGTCTCAGGGAAGGGAAATCTCTGGGCAGGAGCACTGCTTGAAGAAAAACCTCTGCAAGTCCCTTTGATTTTGCACAGGAAAGAGTATATGATTTAGAGGTGGGATGTGCCTTGTCTTTACATGCTTCTTGGGGGAGTTTGACCTTTGGGTCTTATCTGTCGTTCATTCTCTCCTTATCCCACATAGCAGTACCAGATGCGGGAAGCAGGGAGGAGGCATAGGCTGTGGCATGATGGACAAACCTATTTGAAGGCACGTCTTTCATTCATAATGTAATGCTCCACCTCCTGTACTAAGTAGGTAAAGGACCTCCTTGCTCCTTGCTGTTACAAGTCATGGAAAAAGTTCCCCTGCTGTGATACAGATCATGTTTGTCTCATGAATAGGTCGCCGCGAGCCAGCTTTGCCCTGGCTTTCGGACGGTTATCCTGGCTCCTCTCAGAGGTGAGGGAGTGGCTAACGAGGGTAGGTCCACATCAGTTATAAAGGTGCTACGTACAAAAATGCAAAGTTGGTGCTGTAGCCTTTTTCTGTTTGTGGTGGGTTTGACCTTGGCTGGATGCCAGGTGCCCCCAAGCCGCTCTATCACTCCCCTCCTCAGCAGGACAGGTGGGGAGAAAATGAGATGGATAAAAACCCCAAAAACCTTGTGGGTCAAGATAAGGCAGTTTAATTTAAAAAAAAAAAAAGCAAAAACAAAGGCCGTGCGTGGAACAAAAAAAAAAGGGAAACAAAGATTTTATTCTCTGCTTCCCATCAGCAGGCAATGTCCAGCCGCTTCGTGGGAAGCAGGGCTTTGGTACGCACAGCGGTTGCTCTGGAAGACAAATGTCATTAACGAATGTCCCCCTTCCTCCTCCTCTCTCTTAGCTTTTATTGCTGAGCCGACATCACATGTTATGGAATATCCCTTTGGTCAGTTTGGGTCAGCTGTCCTGGCTGTGTCCCCTCCCAAGATCTTGCCCACCCCCAGCCTACTAGTGAAGGAGGGGGAAATGTTGGAGAGACAGCCTTGGTGCTGTGCGAGCACTGCTCAGCAGTAGCCAAAACACTGGTGTGTTATCAACACCTTTCTAGCTACCAATACAGAGCACAGCACCATGAAGGCTGCTATGGGGAAGATTAACTCCATCTCAGCCAGACCCAATACACTGTTTATCAGTGAGAATTTCCTCTCTTGATATCAGCCTTTTGCTTAGCTGTGCCAGCAGGTACAAGGTAAAGTGAAACTGGGTTATCAGAAAGGAATTGACCCTGCCCGCTTGCCTGGGCATAAGGAGGCAGTGTTGGAGAGCAGGGCTGCCAGCCAACAGTCAGTTTTGTATTCCCAGTTTAGCTAGTGACAGTCAGTTTAAAACAAAGCTGACAGTGGCTGTTTCCTAAGCGAGGGACATGCTCTTCTACGGTGAGAAAGCATGCTGTGTTGTGGCTCTACTTCCAATAGCATAAACTCACTCTCCCCCATGCTTTCTTGCCTGTCCTGCCAGGTCCCAGTTTCTGAGTTCCCAGCACAGTGCAGAGAGGTGGCATCTGGGTTGGACCAGAGGCAGGGAGAGCAAATCTGGGGAGCGGGGAAGAGGGAGGTGATGTCCAGGGAAAGCAGAAAGGAAGAAGGATTGTTGACTTTGGCTTGTAACTGCAAACAGTAATTGTCTGTTCCTTTTCAGTTATTGGTTATGATTACAAATCAAAAGTGACAGCCATAGGGAAAGGAGAATAAGATTTCTACAGGCAACTTTGGTTTTATCAGCCTCAGTATTGTGTTGTGGGCAGAGGTATTTCCCAGGCAGATTCCTGGTGCTGATTTTGTGGAGCTCTGCCAGAGAAGAAAAAAGGATTTGAAACCAGAACTTGCATGCTGGTGGAATCAGCAGCTTCTGAGGTGCATCAGAGAAGTGTGCGATACATGCAGCATCTGAGGTATCCACGCCTCCTTGGGGCTGTGAGGTCTGAGTGTGGGGACAACTTGCAAGACGGGAGAAGAGCATGGATGTGACTGTTTGGGAAGTACTTCCAGGGAGAGAGCATTGCAAATCTGGCTGGCAGGCATCAGTGTATCTTTTTGAGGTGGGAGAGGAGCAAGGCTTTTTTTGGGGGAAAAAAAACCACCCCATGAGTTAGAGGTTGCTCCTGGCTGCCTCAGCAAAACCTGTGAATCTGCATGGGATGTTTTGGCATCAGCACGTCCTGTCCGCGGGAGGCTGCGGGAGTCAGCCCTGCAAGGGTAGATGTGCCAAAAATGTGTTGTGCTGCTGTGGGCAGATGGCTGTGCCTGCTGGGTCTCCTGCATGTATCTGTCCTGGGAGGTGCAGCAGGTCTGTGACTGTCTGGGATGGTATCTGCCACACTGCTCCCTCCGGAGCGTCTCTGAGAAGGCAGGGTGGGAGGAGGTGCTCTGTCCCCTGAACCAGTGAGGGTCAGAGAGGTTCAAGAAGCTAGAAATGAAGCAGCTTGCTCTACATCACCAACCTGAGATTTTTCTCTTTCTTTCTGTATTTCAGAAACTTCGACTCCCTCAGTAAAGAAAATGTGTACGAGAACAACAAGTTGGTAAGTGAGTTTTAATGTTTTACTTTTGGTCTAGTCTATGACCTGGCACCTTGCTTATGTGGTTTAGCAACAGAAACCCTGCAGATGCAGTGTGCTGAGTGTGCCCTATTCAAATCCTTTGCCTTATTCTACATGCATCCAACCTTCTGATTTGAATGGCAATGTCCAGGCTTGATGGCTGCTTGAAAGCACCCTCAGACTGCTCACACTTCTTCTCTGGCTGCATAGTGATGCCTGTGTCCAGTGCATCCTGTGGCAGCAGGAACTTGGACAGAGATGCTGGAGGTCAAGACGTGGGCATGGACATGTTGAGTACGTGATGTTTCTGAGGGACGGAGCAGGAGCTGGGAGGTAGCTGATGTGAGAGAGGAAGCGCAGGAAGTCTCCCCCGACTTCTGCTCATTCCTGATACAGGGAATGAAGGCTGCTGGAAGGTGGAGATATCCTAAAACCTCTTCGTGCCTGGACACTCGCTCCAGGATGGGATTTGAGTTTCTCTTGTTCTCTCCACGAAGAAGGTAGAAGTTGGGCAGGCCAGCCCCCTCCCGCACTGGATTCAAGCATGAGCTTAGTGCTCCAAGGAAGGATTTTTTCCTCCCTCTCTCCCTCGCAAAGAGAGAGGGAGCAGATTAAAATGCCTTTTTTCCCTTGACATTGCTCCACATGGCTTCGTGGCTGCTTGGCAGGAGCTCGGGATGTGAATGAACCACAGCAGCTTACTCTTGTCTGCACTGGAGGAATGACATCCTCTGATGCAATGAGCCGTCTGAGGTGGTCCTTGCCTCCGGGAGAGCTAAACTCACCCCGCCATGCTCCTTAGCTTCTGCTCCCCGTCGGCCCCAGCTATGTTCACAGCACCTGTGACAGACCCCCCTCTCCTCAAGCTGGGGCTGCAGTATGTGAGCAGTTATTTACACTCTCTGGGGTTCAGCCCTGTGTGTTCCTCTCCTCTAGGTGAGGTTCAGACCGAATGTTTTTGCCCGTGAGGTTTGGTGTTTGGCAGGCATCGGGGCCTCTTCGCCATGGACAGTCATCCCAGCCAGACTGCTGTGAAGCCCTGAGTGTTGCTCCTTCCCCAGCCAGGCTGATGGTGTCTGCTCTGCTGGCAACTTTGCTTGTCTCTGGGAAATGAGCTGTATGAGCCGTCTCCACTGCTTTTATTAATGAAAAGCTTCTTTGTGCTCTTATAAAAAGAGTTGCTCCCCTCCTTTGTTGCAGCCTGTGTTTCCCCCCCATTTCCTCCCTCCATTTCTTAGTTTCTTTTATGTCCTTTATTTTGCTCTCTCTTCCTTATTCCACCTGCTGTAGGATGACTTGTCTGTGTTACCCTTTCACTGCTAGTATGCTGCTGCCTTGGCTCTGCTGTGAGTGGGGTTGACTCCTCCATCTCCCTGTGGGCTCCTGGGATGGCCTGCCCCCTCGGACTGCTCTCCATCCTAGCTCCTACACTTTCTTCCTCTGGCTTCCCTCGTCTGATTTCTCCCAGTGCTATTCCTCTGCTACTGTTCACACCCTCTTTGATGCCTCACTATTCAATAACTTCTTTCGAGGGGCTGTATTATTGAACTAAAAAAATCTTGTTTGGGCTGCAGTTTGCCATATAAGGTCTTCTGCCGAGGAAGAATGTGTCACTTCTCAAGTGCCAATAAAAACAACTCCAAATCCTAGAAAAAATTCAGTTGGTGGCATTTTTTTTGCTAAAGATTTCAAAAGTATATAAAGATGAGAAAGGTTTCTAGAGACCTTGGATCCGGTTCTTTCAGTGCTAATGGATGGTGGTGTGGGGTAGCTGATACAGCAGTAGCCTGTGTCAGAGAAAAGCTGTGCCTGGCCAGCTCAGATGGCCTTGAGCGTATCACTTTGCCTCCTCTATGCAAAATGGGAGCAGTGACACCTCCTTCATAAAGCACTTGGAGCTGCATTGATGAAAAATGTTATGCAGAAATAATATGTTGCTTCTTTAAAGGCCAGCTTGGGCAGGCAGGTAGACGAGAAGGGAAACTGGGCCATGTTAGGTGGTGATCTTGTTGGATCTCCCGGCAAGAGCAGTTCCTGTGAACACGAGCATGCTGTAGGCATAGGGAACACTACATCCTAATGCTGCTCTCTGCATTGCTCACCTGCTTCTGGCCAAACCAGTTGCGTGCATAGAGCATCCTCCTCTTTGTGGTCCCAGCAGCCCCTCACACTTGTTCTATGCCTGTTGCACTGGTCTTACCTATGGCACTGTGTGGCGGGAAGTGGCATGGCCGCTAGACTGCACACCAGGAATGTCCAGCAAGAAAAGTCCACTGGTCAGACCAGTTGTGCAACCAGTGCAATGGGAAACACTCCAAAGTACCAGGTTATGAGACAGGCAAGTGCCAGGCTGGGCTGGCAGCCGGGATGACGCACCGGAGGTAACTGGCTGAAAGCGTGTTTAATGTCAGCTCAGTTACATTTTTACTTGGATACCCAATGGAAAAAAATGGTAATTATGTTGCTGAAAAATAATGGCTGTTTGTTTCTTCTAAGCTGGAATAGTTGGCTTGTACACCAACACTGTTGTGTGTCTGTGCCAGAGGTCAGATGCGGAGGGTTTTAATATGTTCGAGTCTTTCTTTAACCCTTTTGCTGTGGGGTTCAGCAGTAGCCTTCCTTGTGCCTCCACTCCTGCAAGTACTGTTTTCCTTTGCTGTGTTGGCATTTCAAAGGGCATGCTCCAGTGGGGGAGGGAAAGGATTTTTTCCTATAAGCCAGGAAGGAAGAGGGCTGGAGAAAGTCCCTAGTGAAAGCCCCACACTGAGTTAGTTGAGCAAGGGCAAAGGTGCTTTATGGATGTTGCATTTTTTTTGTCCTCTAGTAAAGGCTCTTGTTCAGAGGCAAAAGAAAATAGCTTTTCCCTCCTTTACCTAGCTTTGATCCTTCAGTTTCAAAGCAGAGGGGACCACAAAGAGGCATATTTGCCCCAAATACGTTAGGCAGCGTGGAAATGGTTAAGCTGGAAGGGAGCTAGGTATCAGGAATTTTTCCGCATTATTCTTCTCTTCCCCCTCTCTAGTCTGGGAGAGCGAGCTCCCTCCTGCAGCCCACAATTTCCCCTTTTTCAGATGGGGAAGAGCAGGCGGTAGGCAGGAAGCGTTAACATTTGCACAGCACTCGGAGATAGAAAGCTGCCTGCAAACACCTACCAGCACACCGTTAATTGGGGAGTGCTCCAGGTTGGGCTGGAAGCCTGGAAGCGAGTCTGCCAGCCTGGACTGACACATCCCCTTCTGCCAGGCCTCGCTCTCCGCAGCTGTGCATGTCCAGATAGAGGCAGGCTCAAGGAGGAGCAGGGGAAGCCCAGGTGAGTTCCTGTGCAGTGAGCTATGGCCAGCTTGCCAGGCCAGATTTTTGGCTCCCTGCCTGAATTTCTCAACATGGTGGCTGGAAGCCATGACTCCGTTGGTTCCTCTAACGGCCGTATGATGTAGGAGTTAAACTGGTACAGCTGTTCCCCAGTAGAGTTATTATTCTAGTGGGGCTGTTTGCAGTGGAGTTTCTTACTTCTGATGAGGAGCAGCTCTGCTGCCTGGGCTGGACAAGACCCCCCCTTTTTTTTTCCCCCCCCTTCTCTAGGCATTTCGAGTGGCGGAGGAGGAGCTGGGGATCCCAGCCTTGCTGGATGCAGAGGATATGGTTGCTCTGAGGGTACCAGACAGGCTGAGCATCCTCACCTATGTTTCCCAGTATTATAACTACTTCCATGGACGGTCTCCTAGTAAGTACCATGTTCTCTGAAGGGTGGGAAGGATTGGGGCTTAATTTTATGCTTTCCCTTGCCTCCTAACAAGCCTGGAAAAGCAAAATAGACTGCACAGAGGCCTTTTGGTACCAGAACTATTTCAATGGAGGATCTGAACCCTTTACACACTGGCCTACAGTAGCACCAGTGCTTTTGGAAGGGCACAGGGCCATGCCTTGTCTTTAAAACTAGTGCCTTAAAATTTAATATACAGTCTAAAATTTCTTACAGTTCAGCCAGACAGGAGCAGTGAAGGTTCCCCTCCATGGTCCCCACCTCAGCTTTCCTTTCTCGAGCACTTCCATCCCTGCTCCAGTCCTTGCCACACAGGAGGGCTGGTGAGAACACGGAGTCTAACAAGGCTGAGCTTGTCTGTGAGGCTGTGCCAATGTAACAGCATCCGTGGTAGGGCTTGTACAGCACAGCAGTACTGATAGAAGGAAGTAGGAGAAAATGACCCCCTTAACTGACATAATTGTGATAGCAATTCTTTCAAACATAAAACAGGCCACAGAGCTGCCAAGGCATTATATTCACGTACTGGAGAGTTTATCTGGGCTCACAGGAGCATTATTGTAGACTTGGTTTATATTTGGCTTTAAGCTCATACAAAATGAAATAACATGATAAACCAATTTCACAGGTTCCTCCAGAGGAAACTTTAGAAAGTGGGACATGAATGACTTAACTGGTTAAGGTGAATCTAGATCGAGAAGACAGATAGGTATTGAAAATGTCCTACATCTTGGAAAGAAAGCACAATTCACTCTGAGAGCTGCCTTTAATGTCTAAACTCTTCCCCTTTCTCCACCTCTCTACACATTTAAGCATGCTTTTTCTCTCCCTCTGCAACCTTTTCCCTCCTCCCTCTCCATTTTTTATTTCTTGTTTTAAAACCATTTTGACTGAAGTCAAACAAATTCCATCGTGTTTGTGCCAAGTGGTGGGAATCTGGGTCAGTTTGGGGACTTTACCCACTCTCCTCCAGCATCTTGCCTACCACGTCATCAAGCACAGCACATTTTTATACTCTCTAGTGTCCCACAAAATGTTCTGGTTGCATTCCTGTTGCTGGGGTGAATGTGTGTGTCTGAAAATGAGCCCAGCCAGGAATGTGCCCTCTGACACCAAGCAGACTCCTAATATCATAGTCGTGCCCTTCGAATGGGCTCCAGCAGGACCATGAAACAAGCAGGACACAGGAGGCCAGAGAGGGCCAGCGGCCAATATTTTATTGAGGTCAGGTGTTTACAGAAGAGCAGAGCTGAAACCACCCATCTTTGTGCTGGGCTTTGGGAACTTGATAAATGGCACAAGTGGGAAGTGAGGGGGCAGCCCAAGTCTAAACCATTTGCTGGGTTGGCTGTCACCAGTCCACTGGTCGCTGTGGTAAAAGAGCCCTGGGTGTTTATTTGGATAGCTTGCTTTCTTGAAAGACTGCTGGGAACGGGGCTTCCTCTCTGCTCCCTACACCCTGCCCAGACTCCCTCTGTATTTACTGAAAAGGGTATAATCTCTTTTCAGATGGGTGGTCATTTAATTGGTCGCTCTTAAAGCAAATCTGTGGCACAGATATCCCACAAAGAACACGGAGACATCTCATTCAGAATAGGAACTGGTGCAAAAATAACATCCCTGTGAGACAGATGAGGGGTCTTGTCTGTAAAAATTGTGGATGAAGCCTTATTTCCCAGGGAAGTCTCCCTGCACTTCCCAGAGCACAGGACATCATTCTTTGCTTGGCTGAAGTGTGTTGGGGATTTTCTTTTCTCCACTTGTGAATTTAGAGGGTTTCTCTTTCATCTGCAAAGAAAAGAGGATTGGGCATTTACAGGCTTCTTGTGGCAAGTCCTGTTGGTTTCTGCATCAGCACCACCATGGCACCTCCAAGTCTCTGCCATAGAATTACCCATTTTTAGCAGTCATTTCTTCATTTGACAATCCTGGTTGCTCCGTGAGAGTCCCAGCTGGGATGTGGGGTGGACACCCACAGCAGTGAAGGTTCAGGGTGTGTAGGAAGTCTGGAGCACAGCAATTTGAATGAAGTAAACCCTCCGTGCTTCAATTCCTTAGCTGTAATACCTAACGGCAGTGCCTGTTTCAGTGGTGATCAATTCCAGCCAAACTGTGGGCCAGGTACAAACCCAAGGTCTTGTTCACACCACTGACCGATGGTGTTTTGTATTTTTCCACTTTTTCATTCACCCCTCATGGAATTTCCTAAGAAGAAAAAAAATTAGCAGTTTCAGCTACCAGATGATTCCAGCGTATGTTGGTAAAATTCACTTGGTGACTCTTGCCCCTCACTCCACTACAGAACTGCTTGTGAAGGAAGCCTGTGTCCCCTTGTATGCTTTGCATGTTATCCATCAGGCACCTCTAGATCTTCTTATATTGTAAATGACTCCTAAGCTCATGGGTTTTCCTTATGTTACCTTGAAATCTTCCCTTCTTCCTTTCTTCCAGTTGGAGGCATGGCTGGAATCAAGCGTCCTTCCTCCGAACCTCAGGAGCAGCCTCTTGGGAAGAAAGCTGTTTCAGAGCCTCCTAAGCCAGTACCACCAAAACTGCCTCCTGCCCACCCACCAGCCAGAGCTAAGCCAAAAGAAACCTCCCCAGTCACCACGGTAGGAAATGTGTTTTGGGGTGTTCTTTAAACCTTAAATCTGTTCAGTGAGCTAGAGAGTATTATGCTAGTTCAAGGCTCCTAGTGGTAAGGACTTAGTCTCTAAATTTTCTGCTCGCTGTGGGGGATTTAATCCAGAGGTCTGGTTACTGAACAGATTCAGGTGGGAGTCACTGGAAAGGCATCAATCAGCTGGGATTTATCTAGAGGTGAATAGGACATGGGTGTCTTAGGGGACATCTATGCTGTTCCTAGATCTTGGGGATGGAGATTTTTAACAGAATGTATTATTTTTGCTAGAAAACATTGATTAAATTCTTGGAAACAGTTTCAAAGCAGAGTAGGGACAAAAACAGGGTGAAAGAAAGGAAGCTTCTCTCTCAAAGGTTAAGGACCTTTCCCAGCTAATTCAAATCAGAGACCTTTGCTCTTCAGTTTTCCACAGATGGACAAAACACCCTGGTCCTCTGGCTTTGTGGGAATAAGTCCTCCTTACTCTATCCTCCCGAGGGCTGTTCCACTTCGTATGAACACAGGGTTAGTGGGAGCAGGGATTTTCTGGATATCACTTCTCTGCCCTAGCCAACTGGCTGTGCGTGTCGAACTCTCACCTACCTGGGACATTCGTAGCTGTATGCAGGGCCACCGTGCTGCCTGCTCACCCACTGCGTTTCCCCACAGAAAGGGGTCCTGGCAGAGAGTGGCAACGTCCCTAGCAGCAGCTGTGGTATCTGCGGGAACCATGTGCACCTGGTGCAGCGCTACTTGGTCGATGGGAAGCTCTATCACAGGAACTGCTTCAGGTACAGCTCTTCAAAGTGGGGGCACAGGCCTGTGGGTCACAGAGGGGCAACCTTGTTCCTTTGGGACTGGAGGGAGAGTGGTGTGAGGCACTCAAGGTGATGGAGGACATTTTTGTCAGAGTGGAGGCAGCCTGGGCCTGCTCTTGGCCCGTGCATAGGGGAAACTTTGCACAGGTCTGTTTTCATCCACACCTCTCCTACTTCAGGCCGTGCTATCAGTAGCTCCTATTTTGGTGCCTGAGGAATGTGCACACGGGGTCGCCCACTGCCAGTGTGATACCTTCACCCACCCTGTGCTGATGGTGGAATTGTGCCTGCACTCTCGGCTGTGTGTCAATGGCCTCCCAGTGGTCTGGAGGATGTTTCCTGTGACTTTTGTATCTACAGGTGCAGGCAGTGTTGGAACGTGCTTCTTCCTGGAAGCTACAAAGCTGGACCTGAGCCTGGTACGTTCATCTGTACCAGCCACCAACAGCCAGACAATGTCCAGATCTCTGGTCTCCGCAGCACCGGGAACAAACCTGAGAGTACCCTAGCCCCTACTGCTGCCAGGGCATTCCAGAAAGCAGCAGAACCCAAGAAACCAGAGCAGGTGTTGAAGAAACCCAGCCAGGAAGGCCTTGCTAATTCAACCAAGCCATCTGTTTCATCTTCTGGAAGCTCTGGCTTCAAAAGTGTAAATACTCCATGGTCCTCTTCAGCTGTAAATAAATCGGATGACTGCAAAGGTACCCCGTTGGGAAATAAAACAGATCACCGTGCCAGTACCCCATCAGGGCCTCTTTGGACAACCTCCAAAGCAAAAACACAGCAAGCCCGAGAAAATTTTTTTCGGTCATTAGAGTCCTCCAGCAATGAAACCCCTGACACTAAAAAACAAGTCCCTTCTTCTCATGGCCCTGGTGAAACTACCTCTGCCAGAACCACTACTGAGGTCAGTCCAGTGAATGCCAAGAAGGATCAGGCACGTAACCGTATAATACAAGCTCTGGCTGGATCAAACACCTCTCCAAACAGGCCAGGAGGACTCAGTTCCACTGGCTTCTCAGCATCCAGCAGGTAAGTACTATTTCTCTTTCCCTTTTTACTCCCAAGATGATCCTTGGGATAACTTGGAGAAGTCCCTGCATCTTTCTTCCCTTTTCCCTGACTGCTTTTGTGGCTGAGATTTAAAAACATGTAGAGGGACTCATCCAAGTCTTTGGAGCAGAGGCCAATAAAAAGGTCCATCCTTTCAAAAAGACTCACTAGGTTGTTCTTTTTTGCAGTGGCAAGTTTTCTCCCACCAGGTCTCAGTGGCAGAGTCCAGCTCCAAAAGCACAGCCCAGCAAAACAGGGCACACAGCACTAAAACAGGAAAAGATTACAGATCCTTTGCCCGAGAGCCAGGCTGCCAGCAAACCTGTTGACTCTGTGCACAAGCCAGAGCCGAAAGGCACCAAAGGTGAGGATGACTGATTCACATACAGCTCTGCCTGGACACAGCATGCCAGCTTTATGCCTTTCTCTTGGACCAGTACAACGAATACGTCAGTGGCTCCTATACTTTCTATCTGTACCACCACATAAGGGTTTTCTGAGTTCTGGGGCTCAACAAACCTCCATTTGTCCCTGTGCAATTGCTCCCTCTAGCATGGTGAGTTTTTCTTCTCTGAGGATCCCAGGTATTTGAAGTTGTACTACCTGTCGTGAAATGTTGGGATCGTGGTGGATTTCAGAGGCTTAGGTAGACTTTCCCAGATGGGAGACCTTGCCAGAACTTCAGGATGATTTTGGGATTGCAGTTGGGGCTCACCCAGCCTCCTTGTCTGTTTTGAACGAAGCTTCCACCATGGTGGCTGAGAAGTGGGCTGAGGGATGATGTTCTGGGGGTACCCAGTGTCTCAACCACTTCCAGATGGCCTTTGGGCCAGAAGCAGTATCTGTCTGCAGTTTGCTGTGACCTTGTGGGTGTTTTGTTCCCGCCCCTGCTTCCTGCCCCATTTGTGTTATATTGCTGCCAAACACGCCTGTTCATTTACACCATGGCTGTGTTTCTGTAGCTGCGTAGGGTTTAAAGCATTTGAGCCAAAAGGGGCAAAATGCCGCCAAGGTTATTCACTACCTATTGTATGTGAATCTGTCCATGTTAAACTTGTTGAACTGGTGCTGGTTTGCTGCAATAACATCATAGTATCTACCCCAGTGCATGGCTTATCTCCGAAGATCCTCCTGAGACACAAATCTGGCTTGTTTCTTTTTATTGGATCTGATATTATCTTGCTATGTCCCTTCCTTTAGGAAGCATGAATGTTGGTGAAGACAAATCTGAGAGCCCAGCAGAGTGGAGATCTCGGTTGAAGCCTGTAGTCGGCAAGTGAGTGTCTTGGAGCTGATGGGTATCCGTGACAAGTGAATGGGGATGTCCATGTCTGCAGCTGTTTTTATTGCTGCAGGTCTGTGTGCACATAGGAGGGAATACCTCCTGTGTTATAATGCTTTTGTGTTCAACAATTTGATGGAAGAGGCAAAGGCTTTCATTTCTGGGGAGGGAAAGCGTATTTCAAATTGCTGGACTCTGATTAGAAAAGTGTGACCATCCCAGATGGAGATTCAGCTCAGGATGTCCAGAACACTTCTGTGGACTGTTCTGCAAGAGGGATGGTTTCCTACCTTTGTCTTTCTTCTTTGCAGAGACCAAGGTGGCTCTAAGAAACCTACTGATAACTCCCAGGTGGGAACAGGGAGCCCAGCACACAAGGAGACAAAGCCAAGTCCATTAGTTGTCCCATCAGCAAAGCTGGACTCTGGTATGAAGGATATAAGCTTTGCCTTCATCTTGCTAGTCAGGCAGGGGACAGGCATTAGTGCTGCAAGGCGCATGTAAGGAACACGTTGGAGATTGTGCCTTGCTTTCAGGGATTTGCTCTCTGCACCTGCTTTGGCCCTGTGGTGCCTTTATTTGGAGAGCCATCCTTCCTCGAGGAGAGGGAGTTGGTCTTCACAGGGTGCCCTTCTTCTGCAAGACAGCTAGCAAGATTTCACTTACACTCTCTTGCATAAATGTGTAATGGCGAGAAATCTTGGTGGTGGTTCCCAACCATTTATTCTTCTCCTCCACCCTTCTCTCATACTTTGGCCTTGTAATTGGTGGTTTTTCCCTGTTTTCTTTGGGCTTGCATCTCTTGCTGTCATCAAGAGAGGAGAACTGGGATTAGAAATGAAGGTGGCTAGTGGTGAGTGCCAGAGATGCTGGGCAATAAAGGGATTTTTATGAGATGAAGGTTGAAATTTCATACCCAAAATCTGTCTGTGCTTCTTAATCCAGCTTCATCTGGTGGATTCGTGAAGAAGTTGTTGATCCCCAGCTCAGATATTATCAGGAGCTGTCAGAATTCAAAGCAAGGCTGGGAAGACCCTGGGGGCTCTGCCAAGAAGGAGGAAGAGGGCAACCAGTTGAAGAAAAGCACTACCACATGTAAGGTCTTTTCTGCCTGCTTAAAGGCACTTTCTCCTCTGCACTGTCAGGGGACAGCCTGAGTGGTCAGTATGGGAGATGTGTCCCCAAGTTTTCTGTGGCTAAGCCTGTGTCTGTTGTCATGGGGGAAAAAATCTGTGTCATTACTTTTTATTAGCCAGCTTGGCCTAAGCAAGAAACAGCCAGGCCAGACAATTCAGTGGGAAGGGAAGAAATTAAAATAGGGATTTGTCAAGGTCACTGCCCTGTCATTCTTTAGTCTCAAAGCTATGAAGAGGACCATCTCCTAATTCAGGGAACTGGGATCTCGTTGATGTCTCTCTTCTGCTCCAGTTGAGTGGCGTTGGGAAATGAAAGGAATTCGGAGAACTGTCAACCAGAGACTCCAGCTGGCGGGACCCATGGTAGCAGCAGCCAAGGCTGCTGCTTCTAGGACTTTCAAAGATGTCCTGACCAGTTCTAACCAGTTTGTCCCTCCCCTTAATCTAGTTTCTTACTCCTGTCTGTTCAGCCACAGCTTTACTGTGTACCTCTCCTTTGCCCAGTTGTCCTTGCTCCTACGTATCCCACCACAACGCAAATGAAATTTCCTGGAACTAACCTGATGTTCGCTGCTGTCTTGTTTGCTTGGCTTGTTTGTTCTCCCCTTTCCTTACCCCATCTGGCTCTGTCTTATCTGTTTGGAGTAGAAGATCCTCACAGCAGCGCTCAGCCCTGACTCTGGTGTTTGTCTCGGAGCAAGCAGGATGGGTCCCGATGGGTCGGTGGCCTCGTGCTTTAATATTTGTTAGCTGGTTCCAGCATTGTCCTTAGCCTACACCTCTGACAGCTATGAAGCATTCAAACTCCAATTGTGTTGTCTGTTTTCAAAGTTTAGCATGCCTCCACTGCCATCATTTTCTCAAAACTTTCCATCTCCTCTTTCCTCAGACTCAGCCACAAAGTTCAGCATTACATATTTCCCAGGAAGTGAGCTTTTAAGATAAGGGAGGCTGGGTTTATATCCATCTTTCTAAAGCTTAATGATTGCTGTTGGGGAGTGCCCAGTATGGGCAACTTTCCCAGCAGTCTCCCCCCATTTTCCACATGTGTGCAACTCTGCCATCTGAAAGGCTGTTCTCTTGCTGCTGTCACTTGGCAGCCTGTGGATTAAGGACAGACTTGTTGCTCCTCTGTATAGGTCTTTACCTCAGCACTCAGAGAGACGCTGTGAACAGTCAGCTGCCATTCCTGCCCTTAATCCTGTGTGTGTTGCATGGGGCTGTGGATGGTGAGCATTTCTGTAGATCATTCGTTTTCTTTGGCGTAGGTAGTGTTTTCTGTTGAGAAAGGAAGCTCCAGGGTTTTCTTGCCAACTGTCCCACTTCCAGTTTGCAGGCAAGCAGCCAACCCATCCTGTGTCTGTCAAGACAGAACTTGGGGATATCAGGATATATCGGACCCTGAGCTGGTCAGGAGAGTGTCGTTTTACTAGCTGTTCCCCTCCAGTGACCTTGGTCTGCTCGTGATCAGTGGTGCAGCTTTCTGCCTTGGTTGGAGGTGCTGCAGAGATCACTCAGAAGGAGCCTGGAGATGCAGGGCTGAGGTGGGAGAGGGAGGTGTTGCTCAGGCAGTAGCAGCAGACTGCTCGTGGCAGGCCAGGTCCCTCTTGGAGGAACCTTTAAGAGAAGTGCGAGTCGCAGGTAGTGTACAGGGTAGCAAACCAGCAGCATCCAGAGGGACGAGTATCCTGACAGAGGCCAGCAGTGCAGGGACAACACAGCTGATTGCCACATCCAGCATCTTCTCCTTTTGCGCTCTTCCTAGGAAATGCAATAGAGCAAGGGCTGGGCAATTGGAGAGCTGTCCTTGACCTCTTCCTCGAGTCAGCACCAATTGCCAGAGACTCTCAGGGGGCTTCCCTAGCCTGTCTGTCCTGTCTTTCTCCTTGTGTGTGCTGAGCCTGCATCACTGCTACCTTTCTTACAGCCCTGCTCTTTTGATACTAGAGTTTTCCTTCCTTATCACATCATCCACGTACGCCTCTGTTCTCTCTCTGTGGTAATTATCCAGCCTAGCCCCTCGGGTATCCGAATACCTCACACTCTTCTGTAGTTATCCTTGCAGCACAGTTGGGCAGAGGAAGCTGAGGCACAGTGGAACAAATACACGTTGCTTAAGGATTGATTTTAATAGGTGTCCAGGGCCTAAATAATGCTGTGTAGTGGGGCCTAAGGGACTTCTCACCTAGGAAGTGTTTTGTGGAAGGAATTGAACCTTAGTTTCCTGAGACCTATGCTAAGGTCCCCTAGACCATCTTTGTTTCATCAGTATTTACTGATACTTCTTTGTACAAGAGCACTAGAGGGGCATTTTTAAGTATATCTTGGTGTTTCCTGCGACAGTAACCCAGTATTTCTGTTCTATCCTTTGGAAGCTTAATAAGGGGTGGCTTTTGCCACAATAAATATCTTTGAGTTTTAACACGATAATGAATGAACATGGAAGTCAATATTCTCGGGTGCAAGGTCCCAAGTCACACCTGAGTTAGGTGACTGCCTATGCCCTGGGGATGAAAGCAGCACCCTGTGACCGGAGGGTATCTGAGTGTCCAGCTACGAGGAGTAAATCAGGCTGTGCTGTTTCCTGCGGACACATCTCTCACCTTAATCCGGCGTGCCGATGCATCGTCAGTGCCCTCTGTTGGGTGGCAGGGACCTGTTGTGCTCTCTGGTGCTGTAGGCACTGTCCAACACCACAAAATGATTTAAAGTTTGTTGTGGCGTTCTTTGTTTTTTTCCTCTGTTCTAGTTAAACCCTCTGTTCCGAAAAGCATCCAGAGCCCTGAAGCAGTGTCCCCAACCAAGGTATGGCTGGAAACCAGGTGTAAGGGAAACAGGCTGGGGTTGTGCTGGAGTATCCTGCTGGGGTATCCTGCTGGAATGCTTGCCCAGATATATCTCAGTTTGTCATTGGGAGAGTTTGTATGAATTCCCAGGGAAAGGGTGAAAGGCTCTGGGGCAGAGACAAGGTGGAGAGACTGCAGGTTATCGCCCATGCAGGGGGGGCAATAGAGGCTGGAGTAAGACAGAGCCAAATAAAATTCTGGTAGACATAGCCTCCCCCAACAAAGGAGGGGGAATATCTGTGGATTAATGAGTGTGGGTAGATGTTACCACTCACAGTGAATGTATCACAGAGCTGTAATGTTGCAGTGGCCACCGCTCTGTTGTGAGCAGCCAGCTCCGCATCTCTGCTGACTTGGCTCATCCAGGACATGGCTCTGCAGTTGGGCTTTATATCATTTACCATCTCTGTTGGAGCTGTGACCTCAGCAGGCAGTCTGAGGGTACTAAGCTGTATTTGTTCCTACGTTTGTTTTCCTAGCTGCACCCAGACTACCTGTCAGAGGAGGAAATCCAGGAGAAGGTGCATGACATCGAGAAGCAGCTGGATGAGCTGGAGTTGAAAGGAGTGGATCTGGAGAAGCAGCTGCGTGGCTGCGAGGGAGGTAAAGGAGACTGGGGTCCAGCTCTGTTACAGTGGGAGGTGTGAGGCTTATGTCCTACCCCTGGACATACTTGACTCCATTTCTAGGAGCTCATGCTACATGTGAGACACCAGGTTGCCAAAGGTACCTGGTATAGCAAGATAAAGCCCTGAGAATTTTGAACCCTCTCCGGCTGTTTCCTAACCTATTGTTTTGAGCAAGATCTTGTGTTTATTTGGCTGAAGATCAGGGAGTTTTGGGAGTGGAAGGCTGCTATTGATCTGGCTTTTGGATCCTAAGCCAGACTGGCCATCATGGCTGGCTCCAATTTCACAGGGCTTAGTGAGTTCATTCAGAATGGCGGAGTTGGGCCAGCCACATGGAAGATGAGCTGGGTACCCTGTGACAGAGTATCTGTGAGCAGCTTCCTTGGATATGCAGGGGGTGGTCTGCATCCTTTCCCTTGTACCCAGGAGTACCAAAGATGATCTGTTTTCCCTTGATGTTGGCTATGACTAATGTAAGTTATGCTAGGCTCTCCCTCAAGTGATTGTGTGTTTGAGTCAAGGGGGACTGAACTAATGCAGCTTCTGGAGGTGTCTTGCCCTTTGTCTCCTTTGCAGATGAATCTGAGGATGCCCTCATGGTGGATTGGTTCAAACTGATCCATGAGAAACAGCTGCTGCTCAGACAGGAGTCGGAGCTGATGTACAAGTAAGTACAACCAGAAATTCATCCATCTGCTTGTGCACTTCACCTGTGAGCGGTAAGCAGGGGAGGATAGGGAGCATGGCAGCCCAAAAAATAATGTACCAATTGGTGGGATGAGGGAGGGCTTGAGGACATCTCTGGGAGAACTGCCTGAGGTATCAGCTAATGGGCCTTTGAGCACTGATGAGCACCCAGGATCTGTGGTGAACTTGTGGGGAGGGAAACCTTACAAATGCAATGGAGGAAGATTTCCCCTGACCCACCAGCCCCTACCCACATGGTGGGCAATGCAGAGATGAGGCTTTAGCGTGGTATGAGAAGGGTCCAGCCCTGGGGCACAGAGGGGCAGTAACTCATCACTTCTGTGGTTCTTTCCAGGATGAAACAGCAGAAGCTGGAGGAACAGCAGTGGAACATTGAGACGGAGCTGCGACACCTCATGAGCAAGCCAGGTAAGGACCGGTGGCTGCACCGAGAGTCCTGCTGGCCCCTGGCTGTGTGGAGCCCTTCACTCTGCGCACCAGCCCTGCAATGTCCTTCAGATCTGAATGACGCTGCCAGGAATTGCTGTTTCCTTGGGGGATGCCTCCTGACTGCACTGTTGAGCTGTCAGGTGCAGACTCCCTGTAACGTCCAACCTACCTGTGCTTTCCAAGGGGATGTAAGATGTGCCCCTGAGTGTGAGGATAATAAAATTTGGGCCTGTGAGAGGGACTTGCTGGAGCAGGGTGGAGGCAGGAGCCACAGCGGGGAGGTACTCACCTGTAGCTGTGAGATGGGCTTCCCTTGTCTTGTGCAGAGGAACTGAAGACACCCAGGGAGAAGGAACGAGAGAAGGAGCTGCTGGAGTCGTACCTAAACACGGTCAATGATCGGAATAGTATCGTGGAGTGCCTGGATGAGGACAGACTCAGGTGAGGGCCCTTGGATGGTGGGAGATAAACCAACACCAGGGATGATTTCCATTGTACTTCCTCCGCTGCCCAGGCTGTAGGGGTGGATGAATGGCTGTAATCCAGACTTCTGCTCCATGAGAGGTGGGTGGTAACCTGTCATCAACCATCTTGTCCTAAATGCTGCTGCCATTGCTTGCTTGGCAGCTGTTAGAAGCTGAGATCAGGACTGCAGCCATGTTCAGTGCTCTCTCAAGCTAATGCTGCTCTGAGGACAAGGGCTGTGAAAATGTAGAAGGCGGGGAAGAGAGGGAGAGGCTGGAGGTGGGGAGAATGGAGGCAGCATGGGAGCTGCAGGAGGACTCTGGGAACATGAAGCCGGGAATGTGTTCGTCTGCTGCAGCAAGTGAAAGAACAACTGTAGCCGAGAGTTGGATCCCCCCCAAGTTCAAAGAAAGACTTCTGTGTCAAGTAGCTGGATTTGTGCCTCCTGTTGCTGAGAGCAGCCTCCGTTTCTTGACCTCAGGGCACCAACTCCAGCTCGAGGATTCTAGTAATGCCCAGTCTTTTGGCTCTGGCCTTGCCCAGGCATGAGGAGATAGCAGCGTGTTTGTCCCTGATGTGAGCCACATCTGCAGGTGGTGTCTCAACCTTTATTCATCTCCTCGGGTGTGGTGTTGTCTCACAACTCAGTGAATGCCAATGATTCGTAGGCCAGCTGAGGGAAGGGGTCTCCCTGCTTCAGTGCTGGACTGCCACAGGCTGGAAATCCACACACAGGCCTTTGCTTTCAAGGGAACCAGATGCAATTTGCTAATGTCTAGGACTTCTCTAACTGTGGGGTTTGGGTTTTTTTCCTGCACCTTTCTCAGGGTGTGCTGTGGAGGTCGGTCATTTCTGACTGGGGCAATAACAGTAGCTTTTACATGTTTTTCAGTGTCTACCACCTTATCATGAAACACAGCAAAGTTTTCTAATGCCATGCTGTTTCATTACAGAGAACAAGAGGAGGACAAGATGCTGGCAGACATGATCCAGAGGTTTGGTAAGGGCCCCTTTGACTCTTACGGAGCAGCACTGGGTGGCACTGGGGCTGTGGGTCTCAACCTGCTCAGTGTCTGCTCATTGTCCTGCAGATGGATGTCTCGAGAGCCAGGAGCCAGAGAAGAAGAAGAACAAGTTCCGCTTGTCCAAAATATGGAAGCAGAAAAGTAAGAGTAAAGCACAGGAATGATGTTCCCCTGCCCAGCGGCCCAGAGAGGGATGTCAAAGGGATGTTCCTTCCTCACTGCTACTTTCCTGGACTCGTGCAGGACTGTGATGAGGCTCTGCTCTCTGACATGGAGACTGCAGGTTTGCGGACCAAAGGGACTGTGAATCCCCTCTGGCCTTGGCATGGGGCCCAAGGACACCTTTCCCAGAAGATCAACTTTTAAGACTGTTTTCCTTCCTTGGATCTAGCTCAGAGCTGGCTTCAGCCTTGTTGGCAGCTCAGGAGGGCAGAGCTCAATCTGCCCATCCACTGCTCGGGTCATTACAGTCCTGAATGCAGGAGCATGGCACTGCATGTTGCCCCATGGTGCCCTACTCGTGCCAGCCAGGGCTGTGCCAAGGACGCTGCGCTGGTCTGCTAAAGGGCAGCTCTCCCTCCCTCCCTCCCTCCCTGCATTTGGTGTGGCTCTCTGGCCAGGACCAGAGATGCAGAGAGGGAGGTGCTTTGGGGTACGGGAGATGGAGGGCCTCCCGCTTACTATGTCAGTGCAAACTGGAGCTGCAGGCTCTACAGCCAGGGCAGGCAGAGAGCAGAACCACCTCTGTATCTATGGGGTGGGATGTCCTAGACCCAGAAGGGTTTCAGCAATAGTACTCTGTTTCAGTGCTCCTTTTGGGAGTTGCTGTAAGCTGGTTTCTCAACGCCATGAGGGGTTGCTCACTGCTTCATTCCCTCTGTGGGGGAGATTTGTAGCTTCCTTATTTCTCTGACTGCACAGTGAAGCAGGGTTTTCATTGTCTGTGGCCCGTCCTGCTGAAAATGAACAGAAGCCTTCTTTTAACAACCCGGTGCTAACTGGGAGCAGAAGGGAGTTAATGGGTTTGCCTCACCCATGAGTCTTCTGCATCGGACCAGTATTTCAATTCCTGCGGCTCCTTCCCTGGACAGCCAGCGCCCTCAAGGGGTGCTGCAGTTCACCTTGGTGGGACCAGGAGAGTACGAGCAGGTCCTGGGCTGTTGACAGTGAGTCTTTCTACTCTTCCCTCGGGCCAGAATGACTGCAGCCAGACACCCGCCCTGTGTGGCAGCATCCTCTCTTCCCAGTCAACCTGGGGAGCAGGGATGGAGACAGGCAGGGAAAGATCAGATTAAGTCGTGATGCCTCAAGCTCTGGTATGTGTGGACTTCCCTCCTCCCTCCAAGCCAGGTACTTTGAGGTTTCTGTGGGTCCTGTTCTCCAGCAGGACCTGGGATTTTGCAGGGAGGAGGTTTGCTGCCCGCTGTGCCCGGTGGCAAAGCAGAGGCGATGCGTCCCTTACCCACGAGGTGGCAGTGGGACTCTCTGTCCCAGGCAGCCCGCCCTGGGCATCGCAGGGGTGTGCTCGGTGAGGTACCAGGTGCCCGAGGGGGTTCCTGGTGCCCACAGTGCGTGCCATGTGTGTACATGTCGTGGGTCACCCTGTACCTGCATATGCTTTTGTCCAATAAAGAGTTGCTGGAGCAAATCCCAGAGTCCCAGCACGAGTTTGGATGTGGGTTGCTGGGTGTGGGCTGCCCCGGTCGCTGCGAGTGCCCGGAGCCGTGGGTGGTAGCAGGATTTTGGCGTACCTGTGCTGGAGAGGCTCCTCTGCCCAGAGCTCGCAGACCAACTGCGGGTCCTGGGAGAGCGGCAGAGCCAAGGGGAGGTGCTGACCATGGGTGCTGGCGTGCTGTGCCTTGCCATCCCGCTCTGCTTGTTGGGAAGCAATTCCTTTTGCGGGGCTGTGTGTAAAGATGAGGGGAGGGAGGAAGGCCCCTCTTCCAGACCTAGGCATTAGCAAATCCCCATAATTAAACCTGCCTGCGTGGGCTGCCAGCTGAGAGGGAGGAAGGTGAAACCACCTCTGCTGAAGGAAAGAAATACCTTCCTAATGAGCGGGTCCCCCTCCTACAGCTATCCCAGGCTGTCATTATTGCTGGGCTTTCATCATTTCAGGGTCTCATCTTTTCAGGCTCAGATTCTCCAACCTCAAGAAGTTTAGTCTGTTTGGATTTGGGGTTGGCAGCATCGTCCAGACTCATCCAATCCTTCCCCCTCCAGGAGACATGGGGCAGTTTAACTTTTGCCTGTCTTGAAGGCAGGCAGGAGATGGGTCTACGCAGGAACGTGATCACGAGGTGCTTAAACTCCAACCCCCAGGGCCCTGTAGCGGCAATGAGTGTATGGTTTGACCTGCTGTAGCATTTGCTTTTGTGAGAAGGCCAGCTGCTGCCAGAAAGCAGGCACTCGTCACATCTGCTAGCTACGTGCTTACCTGCCTCCAAGAAGAGGTTTTGAAGGGAAAACTCTGCTGCTTCTCCCATCTGGAGTCTGTTGGAGATGGTAACCATGGTCTAGGGGATATAAGGCTCACCTGGAAATGCTGTGTGGGTTTAAAAGGTTTAAGTGGTCTCCTGATAGAGAAATAGTGAGAACAGGAGTGGAGACAGTCAGGGCCCCCAGCCTTCCTTGCCGCACTGGCAACAGGAGGTTATGGACTGGTGTGAGGCTGACTCCAAGATTGACCTCAGCTATTTCTTCACCAAAGATGAGTGGATAAATAGCGGAGTAGTGATCCAAACGGATCCTGCCCGGAGACCCAAACTCTTGTCTGCACTGATGGAGCGCTGTCTGGTCATGGCCAGGGTCTACCGGTACCAAGCCCTGTCCAGCCCCACAGCTCCTGCACACCCAGACAGCCGCTGGCTGTGAACCCGAGGACAACCCAGCTTGTTCCTCGTTCCTCTACCTTAAATTTGGGACTCACAGGATTTGCATTTCCACCACTCTCCTAATCCAAGGCTTGAAACAAGCCCTAGACGCACTAAGCCATTGGCTAAGGTGGAGAACGGGAACGGCTTTTTTCCAGCTGGCTGCTTTCGGCTGAGCCGATTGCCGCGCCTGAGCCCCGTTTGCTCTCCCTGCGCGAGCAGCTTTGCTCGCCCCATAGAAGTGCTCCAGGAGGCAAAGCAGGAGGATTTGGCCTTGGGACTGAACAGGGTGGGAGGCTGCCTCTCCATAGCAGTCACCCCTGAGTAATTAGGCAATCCAGCCACCCTCCTGTAACTGAACAGGAATCAAATTCCTCTCCATTCTCCGCGGGAAAGGAATGTTTGTGCGCTGCTCCAGCCCCATCAGACGCCGAGCCCTGAGGTCAGGCTAGCAGGGGGTTGACGGATACGTTGCCGTGTGCATGTGGGTGTCTGCATTTCGGTGGTGACTGAGAGCTTAATTACTCTTCTAGGTCAGCTGCTCCACTTCTAAAATGGTTTTAAGGGGGCTGAGCTTCCCGCTCATTTCCTGATGGCCTCCAGTCGGGTTCGTGGCCTCTCCAGCTCCTGGATACCCGGAGTGTTGCTGCTGCTTGCTTTGTAGCTGAAGAGGAGCGTGGGGAGCTGTACGGGGCCTGGGGGCTGCACCCCTGAGCCTCTGCTGTTTAGGAGGCTCTTGGGGGTCCTTCGGCAGGCTTGGGGTGGCGGGGAGGCTGCTGTCTGCTCCAGCACTTCAAGACCTGCAGATGAAGCCGTGATTAGGCAGCGTGTGTGTGTGTATGTCTCTCTCTCTCTTCTGCCGTTTTCTTTAATTACAATCTCGGAGGTAATTTCTGACGCATCATTAACAGTTCTGAGTAAACAAGGGGAATTCTCCAAATTATTCGCCATGAGCACAAAGGGAAATTGGCTTTCATCGTCTCCCTCTTCATCCAAGGAAGAAGCTGATCTGCAGTAGGCACGGGGAGGGAGCATCGTGGCTGCCCTCGGATGCCTTGAGTCAACTTGAGACGGAGCAGCAACCTGTCCGGTTTATCCGGCTGATAGAAGCCAGCTCTGCCTGCAGCTTTTTGTCCCTACTGCTGAGCTAAGTGGCTGGGGCTCGACGCGGTTGGGACTGCAAATGCAAAGTGCCTCTTGCCTATGAGAGCTTTGGGTGCTGCTTTTGAGTGTTCACCTCCCGTTTCCAGCTGGATGAATTGATACCCGAGCTGCTCAGGAGACAGGACAGAGCGAAAGCATCCTCGAGGCTGTGTCTCAGCATGGAAGGTGACACCCCGGTCCTTGGCTGTTGGGGTGAAGGGTAATGGCTGAGGCTAGCACGGGGTTGGGAAGGGAAGGAAGGGGCAGTGATACGGAGGGACTTGGGCCTGGGAAGCTAGGTTTGGTCCGAAGCAAGAGCTCAGAGGGATGCTGGTGCACCCTGTGGGAGCAGCAAATATGCCTGGCAGCTGGGGTGGGAGGAGGTGGCTGGAGAGGACCTCTTTGCTGGGAGTCCATGGGAGGGCATTCCAGCCTAGTGCAGGGCTCGAGGGAAAGGGGCTTCGTTAGAGGGGTGGCACATGGAGCTCGGACAAGGCATTTCCACCAGTTGGAGCACCCACACCGCTCCCCACCCCCTGCGCCACGCTGACAGCCCCTTCACCCACGCTCTGGCACAGTGGCAGTGCGTCTGCGGTAGCAACCGAGGGAGCGAAGGTTATTTATATTCATGTTGCAGCTCTGCCAGCCGTGACTCTGTTATCTGCCATGCATGAATATTATTTGAATACAGAGTTTGTCGTGACTATTCTTCCGTGTGAAACGAGGGATTTGTTGTGGGATGGGAGCCCTCCCTCCGGCTGTCAGTCAGGAGGGGTTTCCTTTTCCTGTCTCGTTGGAAGCCGCGTCCCCAGCAAGGTGAGACAGTGGACACTTTTTCTCTTGTTAATATCCATGTCTAATCTCCTCTCAGAGGGGCCCTTTGTCCTAGACTGTAGCCAAGATGAGTAATTCAGGGATAGATGAGACGCTATAATTGGTTTGTGACAAATTAAAACATTTTTCCTTCGGAGCTGAGAGCAGGACTGTGGTCTGGAGCTGTCAAGCGTCACAGGGGAGGGCGATTTTCGGAGTAAGCGCATTGCAAATTGGCTCCAGATATGCCTTGGAGTCTGAAATTAAACTCCAGCTGGTGACTCTTCTCAGTTGGGGTTTTATTTTTGGGGGGGACAAAGGGAACATGTGTGGGGAGGGACAGCCTGGTTGAGAAAGCGAATGTGACTTTTTTTTGTATCATGCAATGGGCTGGGGACCAGAGCGAGCCACGTTGGGGATGCTGGAGAGCACCCAGAGGCATGATGAGGGTGAGTGGGCCAAGAGCCAGAGTCCACCGTTGCCTGCCTTTCCTCCACGCTGCTCTCAATGGTTCCTCCATCACATCCCAGCAAGGACCATGACGGAAAGTTGCAGCTCACACCATCTCTTCCCCTTGGTTGCGTGTGGGTGTCAGGTACAGAACCTCCTCAGGAGCTGCAGGTTGGTCCTTGCCCTGTAATACTTGTTTTCCTGGGCTAAGGAGAGTCCCTCACCTCCACCTGGAGAGCAGGGGACCAGCTAAAAGTCAGGAACATAGCGGTGATCAGGACAGTTTGACGAAGTACTCGTTTTGACCCCAAGGCGTTTATGAGCTGGTTTTGGGCAAAGGGATGGAGGTGGGAGGAAAACGACTTCCTGATGCAACTGCTCGGCGCTGCCTAACGGAGAGCGCTACAGCAGCAGCATCTCCACCTTGCGATGGAGATGGATGGAGAATGAAGGAGTGGATGAGCAGCAGGCTTGGGAAGGATGTGGGTCTGTAAAGGGGGTTTGAAAGAGGCAAGAGGAGTTACCATGTGGGCTGGTTTGTGTGTAAAAGGCAGGGGGGAAGGAAGCTCTGAGATGGGAAGAGTGGACAAAGTCCAGAGGACAGGGGTGTTGGGGCTGGGCCTCGCCAAACTGGTGGGGTGGAGACCACAGGCAGGTTCAATATGGGAATGGGTCAGATGAGTGGAAATGAGGCCTTGAATTCTTTGCCTCAAGATTTTGTATCTGATACTGAAGAAAAAGGAGGCCCAAGGAAGGGGTGCCAGGAGTTTTCCAGCGGGGCTGTATCTCGAAGTGAAGGAGACAGTCTGGAGGAGAAACTTGGAGGTAGCAAAACAGAGAAAGCACAAAGGCTGCCAGGGAGTTGGAAGAGTTCAGACCCTGGAGGTGTTGGGTGAGGAGAGGAGGAGGAGATCTGGGCATCTCCTAGCTATGAAGAGTATAACTAGCAGTCCAGGGAGGCAGGGTGATGGTGACGGGGAGTTGGAGGACTTGGAAGGAAAGATCACAGGATCTAGTTTAGCAATGGGAAGTGTGTAGATGCAGCAAATCCTGAAAGGCAGGATCAGATGGTGAGCTGTGACTGGTGTCACTGGCATTAAGACGTTAGCTAATCCGGTTTAAGGGGATAAGCCCAAGAAAAACTGTGGAGACCTAAATTGGAGCTTGTCACTCTCCTGTGGAAAGCAGAAGTGTGGAGGAGGAGGAGGATTTGCTGAATGAGCCCCTGGATGGTTGGTCAGAAACAGGGCGGGTGGAGGAGGGCTGTGAAGATGAAGGATCCGGAGGTATCGGGTGGGAAGGAATGACGGGGTCACCGAAAGCTGCACGGGGTAGGGAAACCATTCGCTGTGGCAAGGAGAGCCATGGGAGGGACAGCCTCCATGAGAGGTGGCCAGGGCAGAAGATGACCTAGAGGGTGTGGGAGGGGAATGGATGGGAGAAAGCAGGGAAAACCTGCTTAAACAGAGATGCCCGTGACTCAGCGCAGGGAAGGGTTTGCCGTATTTCAGAATTCACACTCAATTTTACCGTCTTTTCTTACTGTAAGTGCGACGTTGCAGCGGAATAGCAAAAGGATAGATCGAGTTCAACTGTCTTGCTGATGAGGGCAAAATAAATACTTAGCTGCATGCTCCTTATCAATATTGCTGGATATATTTCAAAAAGGGGCGGCACTGAGAGTTTGTAGCTGGAAATTACAAGCTCTGGAAGAAATCACTGGTCTAGTTTCAGTCCGTGTGTAACTTCTCTCGTTGCAGTTTGTCCAGGAGCCTTCTGGGCTGCACAATCGCTCTTTTAATAGCTGACCTCTAGCCCTTGCTATTGGTGAAACTGGTAAGGTAGCAGCAAATCTATAGAAACGCCGTGATTATGGTCTGGGAAGCTTATACGATGCATATCAAAGCCAGTGTGTGAATTGCATAAGTGTGATGTAGGTCTGGCACTAAATTGATAAGAGTCATATCAAGGGAATAACTTAATTAACTGGTCTTGATCAAAGAACTATATGAATTCAATAGCCCAGTTTTCAGCGCTAAATGATGAAGTTTAGAAAAACTGCACTTGATGCAATTATCAATTTTCCTGTCCGAGGAGCTTTGAAGTGGCATTAAGAAGGGACAGTCTGTTGTTCCATTTAGGACAACTTCCTCCCTCCCTCAAGTGATCAGGAGGCAGAGAGGCTCCCTCTCCTTCTCAAGTGCTCATTTGAAATGGTCTGAAGCATAATAAACACTGGATGCCAAGGGGAACGGTATCTCGGCTTTCACAAGTTAATTGTTTCAGATGGTGTAAATCAGGAACAAAGAGCTGTCCTTTCCCTGCCAGCCAGAAAAAAATGTCATAATTTCCCTACAGCTTTCCTTTTGCCCAGGATTTTGGAGGGGACGTGGTCCCGTTTAATTTCCAACAGTCCTGGACCTTTTGGTCCTCTGGCACGTCTGCCCGGCTGCGTGCTGTTCACACAAGATGCTGGGCATGAGAGCAAGGAAGGAGTTAGGCTGTAGAAAGGCTTCTAGGAGTCTTTAAAATAGCAAATGCCATGTGTGTTTATCCAACTTGGATGTGTCTGTATGTACGATGGTGTTTGGTGTCTATCCCACAAGTTGGATTTCTCTGCTGAACGACTCTTCGGGCCAAAGGGAGGGGGAAGTTTCTGGCCAGCCTGAACCGCAGTGGTCCAGACTTGGACATTTTGTCCACCTGAGCTTTTTCTTCTTGATGGGTCCCTCAGCTGCCAGCTTAAATGGGTACTGCAGCTGGGTTTGCACCTTGATTAACCAGTGCCTATAAAGCATCGGTGTAGTCTCTGGAGGATATACACAGAGGTGTCCTGCCACAACTCAAGCTCAAGGAGGCGGATTTGCCCCTGCTACAGGACTGATGCACCCAAATCTGGCTGCAGGGAGAGAGGATGTGCAAGTGCTCTGCGGAGTGAGAACATCCCAGTCCCTTCCTTTGAATTCACTCATCACCAATGATGAAGTCAATACTGAAACACTGAGTTAGAAAGAAAATATGTCCTCTGCTAAAGGGGCATCAACCCATGCCACAGATCAAGGGACAAACCATCCTGGAACACAGAGCTATATTGAGTCTGATGTTTCTTTATTTTGTCAATGTTTGTAAAACAAACAAGCAAAAAGATATTTTTTAAAATAAGAGAAATCAAATGCTGAAACGTCATGAGGAATAATACTGAAAGGCCTGTTCTGCAGAGGGCTGGGGTTTTAGTGGACTTTCTGAGCAAAATCTGGCCTGTGTATTTGGTCCAGGACTAAAAGTGGTGTCATGGTCAGTCAATGAGGCATTTGGCTGATGAAATCCACCTCGTTGTGGAAGCTGAGGTTTAACCTTCTGCACAGCTTTGCAGCTATTTGAAGGGAGATGGAGAGGCAGGCAGCCCTGCACTGCACCCTGCATCATTGCACGTGCCCTCCTCCCTTTGTTGATGGCTTCTCTCCCCTCCTTCATGTCCAGCTGATGTCCTGGAGACTTGCCCTTCTCCTTAGGTAGAGTCAGTGCAGGAGATAGTTCCTTTCTCCACTGTCACCTTGGCAGACCTCAACCAGCTCTTCCAGAGAGGTGAGCCAATGCGTTTGGATACAACTCCTGGAAAAGGATACCTAAACCTCGTTCATCCATCAGTGACAGCGATGGGAGAAAAGCCTTACTGCTTCCAGCTGCTGCTACCTATGGACAGACTTCCCCACTCTTCTCCATCTCCTGGGCACTGTGTCCTTTCCACCGGTGAGTACCTCATTCCCAAGGCAAGGAGAACTAGGGATGCGTCGTGTCTGCCAGGTACGGCGTGAGGCTGCTGTAAAAAGCTGAGAAGCCTCAGAAAGGCCCTTGGGAAGTTGAGGATTAATTCAATTTCCTTACGGCTCCAGGACTTGCCGCTGCAGAACACAGATGGACTTCAGTTTTTCTCTCTGAAACGAGGTGGTTCCTCCTCCTGGGCAGAAAGAGGGAATGATTTCCAAAGGCAGCAAGCCCAAGGTCCGCTCGCTTGGGTCTTCCCCAGAACAGGACCGAGCAATGGAGGTGGGATGATTTGCTCTCCAAGCCACACCGCTGGTTTTTCTCCAGGAGATGGAAGGAAGCTGGGTGCTGGTAGCCGGGAGGCGAAGCTGCAGCTGGCCACGCCGGCTGTGAACAGCGAGGGCAATTAGAGATCAGAAGAGCTGGGGTGGCTTCGTCACATTTCCCTGCTGCCGTTCTGGAGGTAATAATACAATTCATATCAGAAGAGTTAGTGGGCTGAAAATGAATTGGAGAAATCAATCCAGAGGGTATAAATGAATTAGCATGTAAATGAGGACACTTGCTCTACATAGTTTAATATTGCCTGCAGCTGTAAATAATTCCAGGGATGGAATCAAAAGCCGCAAACAACTTCATTTTTGTGCTCCTCCCACGTCCGGGAGCACCTGCAGCTACGACCGACCCACCCTTGCAGAATCATTGCGTTGCAAGGGAATTAAAGGAGATGAGATGTATATACAGGTTTTTTTTTCCTGATTGGCCATTATTTACAAGGCTGCTGCTGCTCCTGGTTTCGTGCACCAAGTTGCTGTTTGTGCATGCACATGGCGGTCCGAGCGGCAGGGAAGGGGGAGGTGGGGTACCAGCTTGCGGTGAGATCTCGTATGGTGCATCACGAGCCATCCCGGTCACCCGGTGGTGGGTTGACGTGCGTGTGAAATAGCAATTTCTCACCAAGACCTGCAGCGTGAAAGGCCTTGATTGGGGTGGAGGACTTGCCCCTCCTGGGGTGTCTAAGGGTGGGAGGGGTGGGTGCTTGGAGAGCAGGAGCCAGCGAGGGGGAGCGGCTGCTTAAATAAAAGGGTGCTTGGAGCTATCTGGAGAGACAGCGTTTCCAGGAGAGATGGAAAACCATTTGCACTAGAAGCATGGTGGGGCTTTGAGTGCTGTGTAGAGTCTGGAAAACTGGAGGAGGTGCAGAGACGAGTCATTAGAGTGGGGAAGGTGTCGGAAAGCCCCTTTATGAGTGGCGACTGAACAAGCACAGCTTATTTAGCCTAACAAAATGAAGGCTGAGAGGAGACGTGATTGCACAGGCAGATAAACACGAGGGAGGGAGAGGAGCTAGTTAAGCTAAAGGCCAACGTTGATACCAGAACATGCAGATACAAACTAGTCATGAATAAATTTCAGAGGGAAATGAGATGGAAGTGTCTAAGCGCCAGAGCAGAGACTATGGACGAGAGCTGGAGAGTCCACACAACCAGGCTGCTCTTGCACTGGCGTTTGACTGTAAAATAGGATTATAGGAGCAGGTCTCTCGAGATCAGGCGACTGCGTTTTGTGATGCAGGAAGCCCTGCCTGTTGCCAAAAGCCCCTTTAATATTCTGGCAGGGGAAGGATGCAGATCTGAGGAGGGCATATGTCTCGTTGAGTGACTCCAAGAGCGGTTGTTGAGAGCTGCTGGAGTGGTGCTGATGACAGGAGGTTAAAGATGATCCTCGACAGTCTTTTATCAGTGCTTCCCTCTTGTTTTTGACACTGACGGATCACTGAGTTCCCTCTTTCATCAGGTTGGAGTTTCAGGTTCTGCACTAACTAGATCTCCCAGGTGGACTGGAAACACTGATTAAGATGGATAGAGTGAAAGCAAGTCCATTAAATTGTTAATAAAGAATATTACACACATACCTTAATCTGCAGCTAGCCTGACACTTTATAAAAGTACATTAGGATATAATCCAATTGAAGCCACAATATCGAGAACATCTTATCTCATCACAAATTGAAATTATATCATATTCCTCATTTCTTAAATTAAAAAGCTAAAACCTTTTAGTTTGCTCTCATATGCTTGTGTAAAACTTAATCAGTGGTTTTAACAACATTATTTTTCAATATGGGCCATTTCTGCTCTCATTTATTTACAAGAGAGAACTTCCTGGTAGGAGAAGTGATTCAATTTGCAGGAGGATACATCAAGCACTTAAGGATTTTGTAGGGATTGATTGATTATTTATCGTGTTATCTTGCCTGGAGACGTCTGATATGCCTGTGCTTTTGCTATCTCTCATTCCACCTAATGCTCTTCCTTTGCATCTCGCTCCCCTCCGGTGCTAAGGGCGCTCTTCCCACGCGCGTGTCTGCATGGGTGCGTTGGAGGAAAAGGGGGTCAGGGAAGGCAAGGCTGAGGCTGTCTCTGTTGGGACGAAGACACTGGACTGGGCAGATATGAAGGATTCATTTCCCTGGAAGATAGCACAGAGGTAAGAGAGGTTAAAGGGTGGTTTGAAATTCTGCTGGATTTTAACTGCAGGCTGCTGTGCTGCTCAGCTGTAGATCTCTGAGTGTTTCAAATATGTCCTTCCTCACAGAATTGGGGCACAGAGAGGCCGTATGGTTTGCTGGAAGTCCCCCCAGGAGCAGAAAACAGCCCTGAAGGGCCGTCAGCCCTGGTTGGTAGCTGGTCAGCTCGGGCCACACTTCCCAGGGTAGCCATAAACACCTTCAGGTTGCCCAGCGAAGCACTGGACAATGTCTGGGCACTCCGTGGGATAATGCTTCCTGCTCAGCCGAGCAGTCCTGGTGATGCACTGCCAATGGCTTGTCCAGGGCCTTTTGCAAAAACACTGTTGTCCCTACGCTTGTGATGAATCTGGTGACCCAACAAGGCCGGGCTTGGGGCAGAGAGGAAGGGGCCACCTCTTCATGCGTAAAGAAAACCACTCTCGTAGCAAAAGCTTTGCAGGGCAGGGGATGCTAATTGTCTTCTGCTGCCTCACTGTTAGCCATGGCATGTCCTCCATGGAGGTGTTGAGCCTGAGGCCAAAGGGGACACACGCAAGGTCTCCATTTGGGGGGGATGACCCCCAGGAGCCCTGCAAGCGGGCTGCGTCTTGAACTTCATCTTGAACGTTGGTGCTCTTGCTCTTTGGTGCTGTGGCATGAGTGGGTGAAGGAGGGATGCTGCCCGTGGGGGTTCTCGGCCTCACATCCCTGCTGGGGCTTTGGGGCATTGGATATAGCAAGAAAGAAAACTTTTTTTTATTTTAAGCAAGAAAACAATGACAGCAGAAACTCCAACCAAACCCTCAACTGTTTGGACCGTGGCTGTCTTTCTGGCAGGGGAAGGCACTGGGAACAAGGACGGTTGAGGTTTACTCTTTTCACTGCTGCAGATTTTGGCAAATTGCTCTCCCTGACATAGCTTTCCCTGAGTAGTTTGAGATCAGCTGGGCTTATTCTTTTATAAGTATTGGAGTGTAGGAATTGCTCTCTTCTGGTGAAAATAAATACAGAAATCCTGAAGCACAAATTCAGAGAGAGACGAGCCTGCAAAAAAAAACCATGCTGGAAAGAGAGTATGCTTGGGTTTTCTTATTTTTATTTTGCTTTCTGGGCTTTTAGGGTTCCTGTTGTAGGGATTACATCGAGATGACAAACTAGAGAGGTTTGAAAAATGGAAATGCAATCCCCTGACTCCAGGAGCTCAGACTTAAATATCAACAAATACCTCAGGATGCACTTGTGAGTGCTGATGGAGCAGCTGAGTCGGCGAGCGTGGAGGTGAACAACTCCAGAGCCCCGCAGAGCCCCGCGGTCCTGATTTGCTGAACCCGGAGGAATAAATTCCTGTATAGGATGATCCATGTGCACGGGCCCCCGCAGGATCAGGGCCAACGTTTGCAAAGTACTGTGAGATGCTTGGATGAAAGGGACTACAGAAGCGCAAAGTATTACTTTTTCATGATTACTGCAATTGCTATCCTTGGGGCTGTCCAAATGTTGTTGTTCCAAGTGAAAATATAAAACCATTTTGGCACGTTTCTTTTTTGTGTTGTGATAAATAGAAATGCAAGAGGGGAAAAAAAAAAATCTCCTCCTAACAGTGAGAGGAGGAAAGCAGTCCCTGTGCAATTTGTTACACATCTCATATGTCTCTGCTAGCTGTAGAGATATTTAGAGGGAGTATTTAGCCAACCCCGTGCACAGCCTCTGGAGTACTGGCTTCTGCTTTGGTCCATGCTTGGGTGAACCTTTACAGCAGCTTTATGGTTTTTCGACACAGCGTTTCAGGAGAGGCTTTGATTCTGGAGGTTGCCAACTGCGCCGAGTGGGGCTAAGATGATTAATCAAATTATTTGAAGGGTGTTCGCCAGAACTGGGAAGTGACCAGTCTCCGTCCTAATCTCTGGATTGAGATGTCAAGCTGGCCTCCAGCTCAGAGCACTGAGCTCGCCAGAAGGCAGAGGGTGGAAAGAAATCTCCTGAGCAAACAGCCTGGCGGGGCTGCCCATGGTGGGGAGGGATGCCGGCCATCAGGGGCCATAGGATGGTGCTGCTAGGTGGGCTAGGGTGAGGCTGGGGGGGCTTTGCACCTCAGGAAGACCAGACAAAGCTTCTCCAGCAGCTGTGGAGCAGGAATAAGGTCATGGTTGTCCCTCAAGCTGCCTTCCTCCCACCGGGCCATGGGGAGGGAGGGGGAATGGCCGGGATGTGCTCTGCTCCTGCAGCTCCCAACCAGCCACAGGGTATGGGCTCCTTTGCTCCCACCCCGATTTTAGGTCTTTGCTGAGCAGGATGGAGGAACAAGTGGCCTGGCATGGAAGAGACATGAGCACGAAGTCGTTCTGAACTTGGTGCCGGCGTCAGGTGCTTAGAGGAGCTGGGGCTTTGGTTGAAGTCTTGCAGGGGGTGGCTTAGGGCAGACAGCGTGGGACCGTGCTGACAGAGGGCTTCATGAGATGAGAAATGGAGTGGGGAGCGGGGGCTCAGCTCCGACGATGCACTTTTTGGGGGCCAGATGGGTTCATCGCCCATCTGCTTTTGCTTTCACTAAGTGTTTGGATTTATCCACGGTTAAAGATGAAGCCAGAGTACCTGAGAAGGAGAAGGCATGTGCTGCAGCAGCACAGCACGGTGCAGCCGGGGCTGGGTTGGACGCTGTGGGGTTCAGAGGGAAGCCACCGGCATGGTGATGAGGGACCCCCTGCCACCCTCCTTCCCCTGCCTGCCCTGGCACTTGCAGGCAGATGGACTTTCCCCAGACCCAGCGCGAGCGCTTGGCACGGCTGCGTAGGGGATTGCAGGTCTCGGCTCTGCTCTCCGGCTGGCTGGGTGGCCGATGTCCCTGCTTCTACGTGAGCCCCAAAGCGTGCAGGCATCCCCTTTGCAGCACGAGCTGACGGCACCCGGGGCGTTTCATGGTCCGATGACCTGAGCACCCTCACTATCTGCCCTCCCCGGCACGTTCGATGACACTTTCCCGTCCACCACCCAATTCTTCCTCAGCAAACGCTTCTTGCCGTCTCTCCTCTTCTCTTCCAGCACCAAAGCGGGGGGCACTTGCCCTCGGCCGGAGCAGGGCCGGGGCCGTGCGTTTGCAGAGCTCCCGCTCGCCATCTGCGCGGCGCAGCGCCGGCGGACGCTGGCTGCCGGCCAGGCCGTGGCGGGTCGAGCCGCCGGCAGCCCCCAGCCGCTTCGCCAGGCGCCCCGAGCCCGGCACCCACGGCACCGCGGTCACGTGCGGCCATCAGCTGATGGGGAGGATGACTCAGCCAGCAGCTGTCGGGCCCCTAAAATAATGACAAAAACAATTAGCAGTCCAAGCAGTAGCCTCTCCTTAATTATCTCCTCCGAGTTTAATTAACTAGCTAAATTATCAGCAGTAATGTAGGCATTAATTATGTCAAATTACAGTGTAAAAATCACAAAGTGTGGAAAATGTCAATTCAGCTGTGCTCACCTGCCGGGCTGAGACAGTGCCGGTGACAGAGGCTCAGCCTGGCGCAGGGGAAGGGGCTGCTCCCCCTCCCCCGGGGATCGGGACGCCGCCACGGCACCCTTGGCAGGACCGGGGGGGACACCGACGCCGATGCTGACGGGAGCTGGTGGCACGGTTTGGGTTGGGAGCCATTGGGGGCTGCCTGGACGGGTGCAGGAGCAGGGAGGCGGGAGCGTTTTGGCTCTGGCGGAGGGAGGGAAAGGAGCGTGGCTCCCCAAACCAGATGGCTTGGATGCTGAATTATTAAATTATGAATATTAATACAAATCAGACACGGAAGAGGTAATAATTTTGCTGCCCTACAGAAATAATTAACATAATTTTGATAAATGACATGATAAGAGAATCTCAAAATTGAGGTAGATTTATCTTAATTAATATCTTGGACTTGCTCCGAAAGGTAAATTGTTCCACTGGGGACCGGGGAAGGGTGAAGAAGGGGTCCCCAGCTCCGTGAGCCGGACCCTTCCCAGGGTCAGCGTGTGCAGGGGGACGGGGCAGCCCCTCCAGGCTGCACCCCAGCCCCAGCTCGGCCATGCAGAGGGAACGGTGTCGAGGTTATTCCCACCCCCATGGGGACACCAAGTGACTTATTTCAGGTTGCATGGGTCGGTCGGAGAGTGCGGGTTTGAGCTGGCATCTCCAAACCCCCGTATACCCAGTGCCACCCTCCACCGGGCTCTGCCAGGCATTCTGCTGTGTTCCTCCATGGAGGCAGCGCTGGGCGTGCGCCGAGGTCCGAGCCCGCGGGATAAATGGCTTCACCAGAAACTGCTGCCCAAATGCCCCTTGACTTTGCTTCAGGTGCCCCTGCTTGGGCACACGTGCACCGTGACGAGCGTGCCTGTCGTGTTCACCCATCCGCGCTGCTGCACGCACACGAGGGTGGTTGGTGGCTTCTTGTTTTCACAATTCATGCAATCATGCGGGCGTCTTCCCTTGTCCATGTCTAGCCAAGGGCTGGTCATCTGAGTAAAACCTCATACGCTTTCTGTGCTTGCACACACGTGTTTTTTGTCCTTCCCAGTGTATCCTTAATCCTTCATCCACATGCTGGAGACGAGCACGCTGCAGAGGTGGGCGAGTGCTTCCTCCCAGGGCCTGCTGAGTAGTGTCCACGCTGCACGTCGACAGTACCGCTCCAAGGGACCAGGGCAGGGCTGCATCCCAAGCAGACGGAGACACACCAGGCAGGTACGGTGTGTTTGTTTTCTGCAGATGAACCAGCAAGAGCTGTGTGTGGCTGAACCAAAGTCAGTGGGGACATCGCAAGGTGGAAGTTAGCCTGGAAGAGAAGGGGACATTGAGTTATCGAGTGATTTGCTTCACCATCCATCATCGTGGTGTTAGGCTGCTTTGCCACTGCCCCACGTTGTTTTCCTTCAGCTTGTGTGACTCCAGAGAAGCCCGTGTCCCTCTCCAAGCGTTCGTGCAATGAGCGGGCAGTGCCTTTCCCCTTTGCCGAGCCGTGGTTATTGCTAGGGTCTTTGCCTTGGTGCTGCTGATCATCAGCTCGGCCTGCAAAGGTGCAAATCTGCCCGGAAAGGGTGTACGGGTGGGGTGTGCAGATTGCTTTATGTCGCATAAAATTTTGCACCCAAATCCCAGAGTCATCCAGGAGAGCGTAACCTCACACCTTCAGCAGAGGGGCAGCCCAGAGCAGACTCGGAAGCAGCGATTTAACCCCTGAAGCAGCAGGCATCCCCCAGGCACGGGCAGTGCAGGTGCTGGTATGGATATGTGTATGGGGATCGTCGATAGCTGTGGCATCAAAGCTGCAACTCAAATTACGGGGCTAATTGCAAACTTAAAGGAAATTATGCTTTACTGTGACATTTTTGCAATACCGGTTCAAGCAATCAAGGAGCAGACGTTATCTGCACATTAATGGTGTCCATTCAAATGTCCGGAGCGGTAGCTCCGCTGCAGTTGTATCTGTAGCCTAGTTACGTTTCAAGTGTGTGTCTGCCGAAAAGGCTTATAGCTGGGTTACTTGATATATTTCTGACATGGGTGAGCAGGAGGAGTGTGAGGAGCAGCCAGGAGAGGCTGCTCTCAGGAGGCTTCGGTCTTGGTCTCGAGCTCGAGAGGTTTTTAGATTCACATCCATGCGTTTGCCAGCTTAATTGGCAAAAGCTTTAATTTTTCAGAAGGGTGAGAAATCTTGTTGATCAGTTCCCACTGGCAGTATTTAAAGCCTCGTACACTTCCCTTTTTCAAAGAGCTGTAAAAACATTAACTAATACAGCCCCAGTTAAGCATAATCTCTAGACGGGGAAACAGAGTCACACGCTGCATGGATGGGGGAGTTGCTGGGTCCCTGTCCCATGCTTCATCTGAAGGCGCTGTCATCTCTTCCGAGCCTTCCCCACTCTGCCTGATCCCCTGGCCTTGCTGCTGTAAGACCGAGCTGTATTTCATGTTTTTTGGCTGGGCAGAAAATTATGGGAAGAAAAAACCTAAAGCTGCTGACTGCTGTGACGCCAAGGCACAGGCTGGAAGCAGGGACTTGTCGTGATGTGGCAGCGTTGGTGCATCCAGGTGAGACCGGAGATGGTGCCCGGGATGATAAGGGATATTCCTGGGGCACAAGGAGCAGTAGGAACCAGCACTGGGAATATCATTCATGGAAAATGCACAACAGGAGAGCCTTTGCCTTACTGGGAGCTTTTAAATATGGACCAAGTGCTGCAGCCACAGGTTAAGTTTTTTTAAGGAGAGTCAACGCTGTTATGGAGCATGTGGGCCAGCACCCCCCACGGTCACCCTGACACCCCTCCTGCCCCCCACCCAGCTTGCGGGGTGGCAGAAGAGGGAGGTTTACCTTGGGGTTCCCTCTTGCGTGGACCCCATCTGACGGTCCCTGCGGCTGGAGCTGTTGGCAGCCCCGGCAGCAAAGAGGGCTGTGAAGCCACGTGTCTGGACAGCGCTGGAAATCCTGTTCAGACAAGGGCACCCCGCTGAGGGCCATTGAACGTGGCTCCGTGCCACCCGCCACCTCGGCTGGGTCCTGCCAGGGCTTGTCCAGGTTCACCGGCCGCCGGCCACCCGCCGCAGCCGGCTGAGCAGCCCTTCCTCGCAGGCATACCGAGGGGCACCCAGCTTCTGCAGAGGGTGGGAGCACCTTTGGGCTTGTATATACACATGTCTAGGTATTCTCCTTGCAACAGCAAGTTAGAGCCCGGGCTCTGGTGTTGCAGGAATACCCCGTGTGCATCGCGCCACACAGCCCTGGAAGCGTTTTTCAGCCAGCGAGCCTCATGCTGTGTGTAGATATATGCATGCACACACGCAGGGATGGATGGACGGGCATCAACGCTGCATCCAACGATTCAATTTGAGTCCAGCCTTAACCCCTTCGCCGCTGCAGGAGGCATGTCCTGGGGCTCGGTCCCATTGGGAGGGGGGGACACGCTGCCGGTGGCATTTTGATGGAGCCGTTGAGATGGGAAGGATGTGGCTGGCCCTGGGGGGACCAAATTGTTCAGCTATGTCCAAGGTAGGGGGTGGAGAAAGGAAACTGAAGCCCAGTGTAATATAGGGCGCAAAGGAGGGATTATAGGAGGTCTGGGTGGACGGAAGGTCGGATGGAGAGTGGGGCTGGCAGGACCCCCCTTCGGGCAGCAAACCCGAGCTGTAGGAGGAGGGTGTGGAAGGTGGGGGAAACTGAGGCAGGGAAATAGACGGATACATATGGAGAGGGGTGGTTGTTGGTGTGACTGCCCTGCTTCTGCAGAACAAGGATGGGGTGTGGGGGTGGAGGACATTTGTATGGGGTGAAGGAAGCCAAGCTGAGACAGCAGGAGAGCGCAGGAGCCCACCCCTACGTGTGCACACACATGGGTGCGAGCAAGACGTTCCCACCTGGGAGAACACATCCACGATGCGGAGCTGGTGGAAACCTCATCCTTCCTCTCGCAACCTCCCCTCTGCTGGGGCTGAAGGTGGGGAGACTGGCTCTGCTTCTGCCTTTTGTGGTTGCTATTTCCACTTTGTTTCAGGTTTCTCCTCTGTTGGGACTTTGGGCCTTCCCGTTCCCCAGTAATTACATAATTACTTCACAACATGCTGCAGGAATAGTCGGGGAGACGGCTACAGCTAGCACAACAATGGTGACAAGTAAAACATTAATTTCTGGAGTTCTTTTAATTAATTCATCAGGAATCGTGCTGTGCGGGATGATTACGTTAAAGTGTTTAATTACAAATTTATATGTAATGATGCACTTTAATTACTTTGGACTGGTACAATATTATTGGGCCCTTTTCCCAAGATTCCTGGCACTGGGTTTGGGCTGCACATAAGCAGTGCCATGGATGCTTGTGCCTCTAAATTATTTACATGGCATGGGAGAAATCCAGTCCTGATTGATGAGAGCAAATTCTCCCCTTAGCTGAACGGGAGCGAGGGCCGTTGGGAATCCGGAGAAGGAAGGTCAGCGTGGCGTGTGTGTGTGTCAGGCAGAACATCAGGGCGTTTTTTGTTGGAAGAATCGAGGTTAATCTGGTGGAAACTGAAGTGATAGAGAGCCAGGCGCGATAAATATTTATCAAAGGGACCAGCGTCAGGATTCTGGTTCACCGACGTAGATATGTCCCGCATGGATCTCACGAAGCAGCACGAGATGCTGCTGCAAACAGCCCGCACCAAGCGCGTAGGGTGGTTTTCTCCAGCTCCGCTCCTTTTGCTGTCCCTCTTCCCTTTGTCTCGCCTGTCTTTGTGTGCACATGTGTGTGTGTGTGCGTGCACGCTCATTTTCTTTCCCTTTAGGCTCCCATTCTCCCCTCGTCCCCTCTCTATTTGCCTCCGTGCATGGGGAGCATCTGTCATTCTTCTTTCTCCTTTGTCAGTGTCCTCCCAGGCTAGACGGAGCCCAGAGGGGCGGCCACGCTGTTAGAAAGGCCTGTGAGCTAAAGCGTTTCAAGTTAAGTTTGAGGTTGGCCTGTCTTGAAGCTGCTCTACATGCAAAATAGCCAGTTATGTGGTGCAGATGTGTGTGTGTATATATACATGTATACATATAGCTGTGCTGCACGGAGTGATCTGCAGGGCAGGCACTGCCTTGCTGTCATGGGTTCGCGGTGTCTGGCACGCGGGGGTCTGGCAAAAGCTTTTTTGCTTGAGTCTGGAGAGCAGGATCTGGCAAGGAAGAAATCAGAGAATTTCCTCTTCAAGAGAGAGGGAAATAGAAATCAGCTTTGGGTACGTTACACTGATGGACGCCGGCACACGCACCAGTGAGGTTGGGCGTAGTGTCACCGACACTTGTCTTGCAGTGGGTTTGTGTCAGTATAACAGCAACCAGAATTTGCTGGCAAATAGCCGCAAATGGACCCTGTGAGATGCTCTGCTCCACTGCAGCCGGGATTTTGCGTGCTTATTTCTTGTGCGGTTGCACAGATGAGGCACTGCTTTGTCCAGGACTGCAGGGCCCCGAGGTCCAAGCCATTTAGTTGCGTTACTCCACTTTGAACGCACAAAAAAAAGTCACTTGCACCATCTCTTTGTGTGGTGCAAGTTGTTTTTATTGGTGAGCTGGTTTCCAGTGGACCTGGCTGGGAAGAAATGGGAGTTTTCTTGGGAGATGGCAGAAGAAGTGTCGGGGCAGAGGCAGGCAATGGTTGCCCTCATGGCCAGCACCCGTTGCCTGCACCCTGGAGCACCAGAGCTCAGCGGCTGCTTTGCTGCGGTTGAGTTAAGCTTCAGACCTCTATGGTAGGTGCTGCAGCCATCTCATCTCCTCCATACAGACAGACAGAGCATGTTTCAGAGCTTCACCTCGCTGCCGGGCCCCGGCAGGATGGTAGGTGAGAGCAACTTCAGTGCTTTCATCTCCTGGAGATCTCAGCAGAGGGAGACTGGTTTGACTTTCCCCATTTCTCTCAGAGCTTTGCAAATCTTTATCGATTCGTAGCTATTTTTTTTCATCCCCTTTTCTAGTCTCCACCTCTCCTGCCTCTTCCCACCTTGCCTTGACCCCTCTTGAGCTGCTCCATCATCTCAAAGCCATACTTCATCACAGCAGTCCTGTAAAGGGAGCTTGTTCTCCCTTGCTGGGTCAATGGTAGGGGAGCCTAGGTTTGGGCAGGTAATGCTGAGGAGCTGCCATGGGAGGAAGAAGGTCAGGACATGGAGCTGGAGCAGCCAACAGGAGAACAGAAGGGGATTTAACAGAGGGGACCAGACCCCCATCTGCTCAGCTCTGAACCCAGAACACCTCCTCACCTGCAGAAATGGAGTAAAAATAGATCTTTTAGTAATCTCTGGGTGGCTGCTGCCTGGAGGCATGTAGCTCAGAAGATGCCCAGTGACAGCTCGGGGAATATTAGTTGCAATTCGGTCTATGGCCACGGAGAACTTCATGAAGAAAGAACAAAACGGCTCCTACAGGGCTTAGACGGGCAGGAAAGCTATTGCCAGTGTGACTGGGCATGAAACAAACGGGGAAGGGTATGGGGTCACTGGGTCCCATCTGAAGCGCTTGGTGTTCATCTGCTGGATCATCAGATCATTGATGTGTGTAAAAACGGGGTGCTGTAAGGAGCTGGTCCCTGCAACGTTCCCCATGCGAGAGCTCACAGCCAACACTGTCTGTGCTCATGCTGTCAGCTGGGTGCAGCTCCCGGGGATGTTCAGTATCTTCCGAAAGGTGTCAGGGCTGTTACCAGAGGTGGTGTAGCTCTTTTGCCATTAGCAGGGATGGCAGAGGGGTTCGGATGCCCTCCTGGCAGAGCAGGCAGTGCCTGGTCTGGCTGACGCAGACCTGCAGCACGGGGAGGCTGCGATGGCATCAGTGGGTCATTTCCTAGCATTAGTTATGGATCCAGATTTGCAGTCCAAGCCTTTTTCTGAGCTCCTGGCCCTCACCACACAGTGAAGATGGAAAGGCTCATGATGACACCGTATCCTCCAAGACGATGTAACGCAGGGCACGTGGGATAAACCCTTGCAGCGCGGGGTGCCCACCTTGGGCAAGCAGGAGGCCAACAACTGCTGAGTGAGAGAGGTCCTGGTGAAGCAAGGCCATTCACGTGGGCTGCACGTGGGTAAGCAAGTTGGAAAGAGTCCTGCTGGGAGCCAAAATATGCATCACCCTGCTGACTCACAGCAGCTGCTGCTCCTGATGATGCTGTAGCTGAGGTGAGGGGGGGAAAACCCTTTTTTCCCATGGGAAGACAAAGTGTTTGCAAGCCCAGCTTGTTCTAGAAAGTTTTGTCTCCTGCATATTCCCTCCTGCGATGGTCAGGCTTTGCAGAGGCCATCCCAGCAGATGGAAATGGTCCCTCGCTGCACACGGAGCAACTGTGTTCTTAAGATGCAACTGCATTTTGGCAGGGAGCGCCGAACATCTCAGCAAGCGCAGAAGTGCTTCTTGCCGCAGCTCTGGTGTTTCCAAGCCGGAGCTGGTCCCAGCATTCGGCGTCGCACGTGCTGGGTCCTGCAAACCTTTTCCTGGCAGTCTTCAGAGGGAAGGGGTTTGTGAGCGATGGCAGGAGCAGGGCTTTCCTGGAGGGTGGGTGGGAGACGGAGGGCTGCAATCAAGGTACAGGCAAAATGTGTGAGGATCACGAAGAGCAAACCAAATGGACTCACGTTCATCCTGAAATCCTGGAGTGGGACATATCCTGCATGTGTTTGTAGTAGCCGTAGACGCTGCATGATGGAGTTTGTTACACTGCCATGCAGGCTTCAGATGTCCCTTTTTCTTTTTTGTTTTTTATTCACTTTGACATTAGTCCAGACATCCAGAAATGGTTTTAGTGGTGGTACTTACCACGGGAGGAGGAGACGGGGTGCTGCACAAATACCCCCCTCTCCCAGGTGCGCCATGCTGGTCAGAGGCACAGGACAGCCTTCCAGGGCAGACCCCCCAAGCAGAGAGATTCTTTCTGCCATAAATAATTCTTGTTTGTGGCTTTTCTCCTGCCCGCACTAGGCTGGTCCAGGTGCTGGAAGCAGAGGCTGCTGCCTCACCGCGATGTGTTGGAGCCCCATGCATCGTGCTGGGGAGGGCTCCTTGCAGTGCCGGGGAGCCTCCCGGTGCCACCTCCCCACCGCCCGATGGTGGAGGGGCTGGGGGGCTCCTGGGGGGCCATGGAGATGATGCCTGAGCTGTTTTAATGCAGCTGAGGGTTGCCAGAGGCTCCCATTTGCATGGGGTCAGGCTCCCAGCAAGAAACCCCCCTTAGCCCCCAGTCCCTTCCCTGAGCCCCGTCCCCAGCGGCGTTGTGGCACCTCGGCTGTGCCGAACGTGGCTGGCACCGTCCGTCCGTCCGACCGGCCTGCCAGCGCGGGGAATGGCTCCTCGGGCGGCAGGCCTGCCAAGGCCAGATGGTGTTTGCGAGCAGCGCCAGGTCCCAGCTGAGTGCTGCCCACCGAGACGCGCGCAGAAGCTGCCGCCGCAGCCGGCGCTGCCAAACCCGCGGCATATGCTGCGCTCTGCCCTACACCTGCCGATGGGCAGCCTCCGCCCGCCGCTCGCGTGGCACCGGCGTGAAGGAAGGAGGAAAAGCGGCAGCCCCATCTGGAAGGAATTTAGCGGATAAACAAGGGCAGCGAAACCCGAAAATGAAAAAAATCAAAAAAAAAGAAGATGGCGCAGGGGGAGCCGCAGCCACCCCGGTAAGGTCATGGGGCGCAGCGGGGCGCAGCGGGCGAGGGCGGAGCGGCACCCAGGGGTGGCGGTGCATGGGCACGGGGTGGCCGGGACGCGTCCCCCTTTGCACAGGCACCTCCATCTGCCCGTGCACAGCCCAGGACCGGCTGCTCTGCCACGTCCCCACCAGCCCAGGCAAAAAGTGCCAGGAAACTGCTGGGGGATATTTAACTTCTCCTTCTCAGGAGAAAATCCCAAATGATCATGAGCAAAATTGATGGGAGAATATACTTTCTGCCTACTTTGAATTTACTTTGGTAAACTGTATGCACTCGGGGCTCAGGTCTGTAATTTATTGAAAGGAACCAGACTGGAAACCAGCTTCATACTGTGAGTAATTTCTAGCATCGCTGTAATCTATCACCGGGAGACAGGGCACTCTGTTTCTCTGAAAAATTATTTTTATAGTTGGCTTAGTAACAACAACAATTATTATTATTAATATTAATAACTACTTGTGTAAGGCCTTTCATGCATGGTTTAGAAAGTGTTTTGCACGTGGGTCAATAGGTGTTAGCTGCATCTCATGGAAAGGGAAACCGAGGCACAGATTTGGCCGCTGCCTTGCTTAGGCTCACCCTGGCGTGCGGCATCCTCGCTCCCAAAACACAGCTTGGACCACTGGATGCTGCTGCCCTTCGTGTATTTCTAAAATACTTGAGGGTTTAGTAGTGATGAAGGAGCAGATCAGGGAATTATTTTCTTTAAAATATGGGTCTATTTGCATTCAAAAAATTATTAAGAAAACTCCAGAAAGAAATTGCCCTTTCTATGCCGTGGTGGCTAGAGCTGATGTGCAGGTTGTCCCCCGTGTGCTCCAGCTCATCCCCCAGGAGAGCACAGAAACAAGCACAACATCTCAGCTCGGAAATAGTGACTCAAACGTTTCCTTCTCTTAGTTTTAATGTAAGGGAAGTAGAAAATTTTGAAAGGCTTTGATTTCCCCCAGACCGGCTCCCCAGTGCCTGGCCTGTGCCCCTAACACCATCGTCTGGATCGCGAGGACAACTGCCTGGATGTGAAAAGCAGGACCTGTCCTCAGCTGCAGCGGTGCCAGGGCTGAGAGCTGCGGGTGCCCGTCCTTAACTCACCAGCTTGGCTTATTAAATAACGCGGTGCCACTTCCCAGGGATCTCCCCAATCCCACTTTCCAGAGTGGAAAAATGCCGTTTCTGGGTAGAGAGCAGCAAAGACCTGCTGCTGAAAACGCACCGTGTGCTGGGGATGGGAGGAAGAGAGCCCAGCCCGGCTCCTGGGGCAGATGGACACGGATGGGGACACCTCAACGTCACCTTCTCTCATCCTCACCACTGCTTAGGCCACGTGCAAACTAAACGTGGTTGTTCTGGACACGTGTGAACTTACTGTGATTTAGAGAGTGAAACTACGACAGGTGGAAATTGCATTCTTCTGTGGAAGTGGTGTAAACTTTCTATCCATACATCGTTCAAGATACTTGAGAGAGCTCTTCAGCTGAACTTTATCCCTGTCTCTTTTCACTTCTCGCTTTGTAGCAAGAATAATAATATTTAACGTTTATGGAGCACTTTACATCTTCAAAGTCCATTTGCAGGTATTAACTAATGAAGCCTTGGGCTGCTCCTGTGAGGTGGAGGGACACGGCAGTGTTATGTGCGTTTGCAGGTGGAAAATTGAAGGCAGGAGAGGAGGCAGGGCAGGATCAGGACTGGAGCCTGGGCTTCCTGCCTGGCCCCAGGCAGCATCCTTCAGTGCCTCACCGTGGCCCACCGTCTCTGGGTTCACTTGCAAAATGTTCACCTCCAGTAAGAAAAGTGGGTTAAAACAAAAAAAACAACACCCAAAAAATCTTTTTTTCCCCTCCATTAGGAATTTTAGCTCCTTTTTGGCATTTTTTCTTTCTTTCTTTAATGCAATGAAAAACGTTCAGAGCAGAGCCACATTCCTTAATCCTGTACAGCGGTAATATAATCTGCATTTGTTCAGAGCCGTTCAACCTGAATCATCCCTGAGCACTGAAGCTGCCGCGCAAGCAATGCACAGCGATAAATCCACCCACCACCTCGACGTGGGTGCTTCCAGCTAAAACACAGCGAGACAGCCTGGGCACAGGTGGGGCAGGGCGAGGGCACGCGTCCCTTTACCCAGGAGCACATCGAGCTGAAGCCTTTTTGCAAGGTTCCCATTTCTGCTCAGTTAGCTGTGCTGAAATCGGATGCGTAGGATTTACTGTGCAGGTACATGAGCCCCGGACACATTTTGCCTGTGCTGTCCGTCCATCCAGGGTTTCTGGACGTCAGTAGTCCCACCAGGGTCACGCAACATCTGCGTATCCCTGAAAAAAAAACCCTTTTCCACCTGAAAAAAAATTCCAACGTGTGTTGGAAGAGACACGGCACGTGGTGGTGGTGGTAGTTAATTATCCAGTATCCCGGTGGGACTGAGCTGTCACCGTCACCGTCACCACTGGAGAAGCAGAGCCACGAGGAGGGCAGCGCCACGGCCCCGCTCACACGCAACGCCAGGCATCAGATGGAAAAGCAAAGTGTTTACACTGCCAGACCCATCATCTCTGCCTGCAGAAGTTAGAGAGGAGGGCAGGCAGCAGCTTGGGAAAACCCAGGGCACACGTAAAATTTTTTTTCCCCGGTTTTCTCCCATTTCCCAGGACTTTTGAGGGGTTTGCTCCATGGCAGGGTGAGGAAAGCCAACAGATGGCACTGTGCTGTTTCTGGAGGAGCCCAGCCTTGCTGGAGCCAGACACGGGATGCCCGAATGCTGGAAAAGCCTTGCACTTCAGGGAAGTTTCTCCCCGTGCAAAGGCAGAGGCGAGGTCTCCCCGTGGCCCTTCCTCCACCCTGAGCTGCTGCTGCTTTGGCCCAAAGCATGATGCAAAGCAGATATGTTCATACACAACCTCGGGACATTACCTGTTAACAGGAGAAGGGATGCAAAACCATCCTGCAAACCAGGCGACTGTTAGAAAAGCTCAAATTCCCATCGAGAACGTTTTTTCTCCCCGCATCCTCTGCGGCAGACAAGGGCAGATCGGACGCCCTCGGCGCTGTGCCGGTGCCCAACTGAGGAAATCAATTGTGGGCAGCTGATTATTTTGGCCGGAGGCGCAGGGTACCTTGGGAGCACGGCTGGATCAGCCGGTGGCCTTCATCTGGAGTTTGACTTTAGCCCTGCGGGCTCCTGCTGTTTGGGGCTGGCGGAGCAGTGGTGAGGGGTGGGGTGATGCTGGGGCTGGCTCCTGGCAGTAAAATCCTGCCTGTTCTTTTCATCAAGCCTCCGCTGTGCAAGAGTGCCCTTCATTTTACACGTCCCACAGGTTTGCACTCGCTGCTCTGGGAGCGGAGACCCATCCACAGCGCAAGCCGTAGGTTTGTGCCTCGTAGCAGGGTTGGGTGGGTGGTTTGGGGTGAGTTATCCCCACCACTCAAAACGTGCCTGTTTTCCAAGCTGAATCTCTAACTCCTTTCCAGCCCAGTGTTGTGAAGTCCTGTGGAGCCGTTGCCCAGTGTTCCCAGTCCTACCTGGTGCGTATCACTGTCGTCACTGATGTGCTGGGCTCCCTTGTTTCCAGCTCCTTGACAAGCTTGCATGCCCCAAGATCCCTTCTCCCTCCTGTAATGGTATCGCGTCCTCCATTCTACAGCAAATACCTGTGATGTGGATGGGGAAAGCTGGGCTCTAAACCCAGCGTCGGGAGCTGCTCTTACCTGGTAGCTACATCTGAGCAGGCTTAGCTGTCAAGGTGGGGGAACTCGGAAACATGGCCCAGTTTTCTTGCCTTAAGCCGCAAGACCTTTTCTAGCGAGTGGGACCAGCAGTGATTGTGCACCACAGCTCCGCACCCTGCAGTGCCGTCTCTCCGCCTCGCCTTCCTACAATTTGCCATTGCTCTTTTCCACCTTCCTCCTAAAAACCCTCTCAAGGCCCAATCCAGTGGGGGTATGCAGCGTTTGCCACCGGGTCCTGAGCATCCCCATCTCCTGCAGAGCCCCTGCGTACCCTCCGAGGACGTGCTCGGCATCGCCACTGCGCCCAGCCGCCCCCCTGCTGCCATCCAATGCCGCCTTTCAAATTGCTGAAGTCAAATTAGGGTAAGTAGTTATATTAGGCTGACCTATGCCTTGTCAATCTTTACATCATTCAAAGGCAATTTAGCCCATTCATTCATAACAAGAGGCTATTGATTGAATAATCTCTGTTATTAGCGTTTGGGTAGGACTTGCTCTTTGGTTTATTTTATTATTGTTTTTGTTGGTTAGCTTAAACCTGCTTCTGTTTCGCCCTGCTGTAGCTGCTACTGCAATTACAGTAAAGAGTATGAGCAGATACTTGATTAAGCCTTGCAGAGATTATTACAAAGCAAGGCCTCTTTCTGAATGCACATATTTCAGAAGAAATAGCATAAAGAAGCATGCACGTGTGAATTCCTAGAATCTGCAAGCACAATTTATCCTTGCAGGTCAATAGCTCATATTGTCTGCTCTGCCAAATTGTTCAAACATATATAATGCTCTCAAAACATTGCTTAATTAGATTCTAGAGAACATTGACACACAAACAAAAGATATTAATATCAAGGATTTCAGCATCAAATGTAGTTTACACAGATCAAAGAACATTTTTGGTGTAAAGAGGTTGTGAATGTGACAGGTTGTTACTCCGCAAGTAAAGAATATGACAAGAGGGAAGCAGTGATCAGAGAGCAGAGCACAAAGAGGAACGAGTACGGACTCGTGAGGGACACGGGGAAGATAAAGCTGCAGAAACAGAGAGAAAGGAAGATTTCTGGAGAGGCAGGGAAAACACCTTACAGAAAACAGTGACAGACTCCATGGTAATACCCCCTAAAATGGACATGGAGCTTTTTGGGGGTATAGGATTGTGAATCGCTGCTGTGGGGTAGGACAAGACTTGTACTCTTTCATAGGGATGGCATATTAAGAGCAAGATCCAAAACTTGAAAATGTGTTTGTAGGCAAAATCTTCCTTGAAATTAATGGCTAAGGTCTGAATGGAGACTTGGTCCTTAGCTGGGAGCCTTGGGCTGCCTAGCCATTTGATGTGGTCTGTGTTGCTTGAAATTGGGATGAGGCAGTGAAGAGGTGAAGGAAGGGGATGTGGACATGAGCTGGAAGAGTCTTGAAGTGACAGGTCTAAGTCAGAGGTGGGTTGTCAGAAGATGTGCAGTCCTAGCCAGGCCTGGGATCTTGGAGGGCAATAAGATAGGAAAGGGGACAAATATAGTTGACAATTGTCTGTCCCGAGTTTCACAATAGCTGCTGAGAACAAGCAACATATCTGCATGTGCCTGGTGTGGGGGAGATTGATGGTCTCCTTGGGATGTGGATGTCCTGTCCCCATCACCTTGGAGTAGCTACAGGGTCTGGGAACAGCTTCGTGGAGCCTCGGTGATCCTGGGACAAGCAGGAGTGCCCCAAACCTGCAGCCTGAACTGGGAAAATTTTCAGTCTGGTCAACGAGATCTTAAATCAGCTCATCCACAGCACCTGGAAGAGAAAATTACTCTCCGGTGGCTACCTGGAACAGAAGCAAAGAGCTGGAAAGAAAACATGGGAAATGGATGTAAGGGTAGGCACAAAGTAGCAGGCCAGGAAAACAAGCAAACAGCTAAAAGAGCAAGCCAAGGGGAAGTCAATAAAATTGACTTAAAATACATATGAATGAAAAAAATAATTAATAAGCCAAAGCTGTATTTAATGTCAATATTGTTGTAGTAGTCTGAGAAATCATGAATAAATAAAAGCAGATGGTGGATTGATCATACAGCACCAAGAAAGGCACTTGTGAAGAATATTTTCTTCTCAAGGCACACAGACTCATCCATGTGTTTCTCGTTTGCTTTAATGGGAGTCGCGTTTGCAAACTCCTGTGTATTGAGAAACAGGTAAACCTCAATGGTTAAGGCTTGTTTTGACACAATTATTTCCTTATTCTCCTGGAAAGTATTAACTTCTGTTTCAAAAGTGTTCCGCCTGCATATTATGCTATATATCACAGCGACCTGCCAAATCCACTGTAAATTATTCAAAAATACGCTGACAAATCAAGGCCTAGCGTTTTAAAGTGCGGGTGATTTGCAGCGTTATTGAAGAGTACCCTCTCCCTTCAACTTTCCCCGACAAGCACTAAAAACAAACTGTCCCAGTCGCTTCCGATGAGGGAAGGATTACCCTCATCCAAACGCCGGCCGAGCTGTTGGGACCTGCACCTTGGTCCTGAGAGATGCCGAGTGCTCTCAGAGCCAACCGCATTGAAGAAGCTCAGCTCCCTGCCCAACTTTGCATCTATTGATTTTTCTACATGGATAGTGCATCGTAATATCCCATTTAAAAAATTGGGAAGAGAGAAGACTGCATCACGATGAGCTACGTATTCCTGGCACAGAGGGCTCGCTATTAGGCCCTATTCCAGAAGATCGTTTAAGCATGCACTTTCTGAAGAATCTTATTTTTATTAGGCTCTTTCATTAGGTAGGTCCTTAGTTATACTGCAGTTGCAGAGACCAAGCAATTTGTCTGTCTATCACTAGTTCTTATTGCCGTGGTATGTAGCCTTCAGAGACTGAAATAACACCCTTAACGTCCCCATGAAAGTGCATTATTTGTCTTAAAATGTAACTCCTATTATTAAAATCAAAGTGAGAGCAGCAAGGAGTGGCCAGGTACAAAATCATCAGAGTCTGTTCAATTACGTGCCATTTTTAGCCCAACTTTATCTCTCCTCATCAACAGGAAAACCGACTTTTGAGTTTTTTCTCAGAGAGTTGAAGATACAGCTGTGCCAAAGCATGGCGTGGGAGACGTGTCCTGCCGTGGCTTTGGAGAGTTATTGGAAAAGGGTGTGGAGGCAGAGCCACGAGACGAGCAGAGAGGTGTCCCTGTTGCATGGGGTCGCTCAGTCCATGGCCACTTTGGGCCACCGAGCAGGAGTGGTGCAAGCTGAAGGGGGCTGGTGCATGGCTCAGGAGCAGGGCTGCTTCAAGAGCACTCTCTTGCTGTCCGCTTGTACCTTACTGACCACGTTTCTCTGTGCCTTAAGCAATTCATGTTTAGAAAACCTCTGTTGTAGCCTTCAAGATGGGCAGCTTTGCATTTTGATCCCTTTCTGAAGCCATGGAGCTGCCAGGAAAATTTTGCCTACTGAAAGTGAGTTGCTGAGGAGCACCCCTACATGGGATGGCCATCACGTACTTCGAGAGATGCTGGACTGCCTGTTGGTTATGGTCCGATCCTGTAGACTTGCTCTTTGGTCCCCAAGATGGTGCAGAGGAAGCCAAGAGCCTCTTCATTTGTCACTGTCACAATTTGCATCTTGTTTCAAACCTGGTTTCGTAGATCACAACCTGGGTGTTCTTCTGTTTGCATAGTGCCTACAACAGTGAGAACCAGTTTATTTATGGCTTGTGCTCTTCGAGTGTTTGACAGCTCTAGTTTATCTGCCCCAGGAGTTTTGGTTTTCCCCTGGAAATGATTAGGTGGTTGTGAATTGACATGAGGAGCTATCAGGAGGAATAGGCAAGAAGAACATTAACGGTCTGTAGAAAACACAGGAGGCCTATATCAACAGGTATTTCAGAAAGGCATCTGGGGAGTTGTTCTCAGCCCTTGCTAGAGGAAACAACTTGTGAAGCTATCAGCTCGATCGCCACTGGACTTTAACCCAGTTTATGAAGTCACGTATGGTCCGAGTGCGTACATGTGCCCATGGTAGCTGCGTGGGCAGGCAGCCCACGATCTTCGCAAACCTCAGCTGTGAGGTCCTGGGTATGCAGGCTTGTGGGATCAGAGGTGGGGGCTGCCTCTGCCTTTAGTGATGAAACCAAAATTCCCAAAAAGCAGCAGTCTGGTGCAGGACAAGCTATGTAATACTGAATCAAAATGCTGCTAAGTGTTGGCTACTCGTGGCTGTGAGCACCCTCAGCTGGGGAGCATCAGCAGTCGAGGGACAGGAGACCCTTGTGTTAAATCAACAAGTAAGGAGATCCAGTCCCTTGTGACAAGATGCAGACACGCAACACGGGTGGGGAATGGTGCTGGCAGAGGTGGAAAAGGCTGAGGGGGGATATGGCTGAGGTTTAGGAAATCCTGAAGGCAGTGGATAAGCTGGACACAGAACGGTTGTTCAGCAAATCCTGTAATAGAAGAACGAGGGGCACTCGATTGAAAACAGTAAGAGATTAAGTTTGAGATAGATAAAAGAAAGCACTTCTGGACACGGCAGGTAGTGAACTTTAGGAACTTGCTGCCATGGGAGGAAAAGGGGATTAAACAAACTCCTGGAAACAGCTTTATATATGGCAGCTAAAATCCCTGGGCAGGGATGCACCCTCCAGCATCCCTGCCAAGACAGCTCAGGGAGCTGGGGAGTGCGAGGGGCATGGAAAGTGGACAAGGTACCATGCTCTCCCTAAACACCATCTCCCACTGTGCCCATCAGAGACAGAGTGTCGGGCTGGACGTCCCACTGGGTGGAGCCAGCCAGGGTGTCCCATTCACCGAGCTTTCTGGCATGAGCGTTCCTGCTGCAGGAAAACGCTGGCTTGCACGGGGGCTAGCATGCTTCCCTCGCCGGGCATGCGAAGGCCGTCACCTTGCAGCTTATTCTGCATCAAGGGGCAAGTGGCACAGCTGCTGGTGGTGGTGTTCACCCCCCGTCCTCAGGGCAGGGGTCTCTGCTGTCCCCAAGCTCTCCATCCTTCCCGTGCCATTTATGAGCTCCAGCGATGGCAGCTGCCCGGAGAGTACCTCGCCGCTACAACATAAGATGCATGGATCAATTAACTCAGTTGCTGGGTTTCGCTTTTGAATCAATTAACTGGAACTGAAATTAACTAAAAATATCCTTTGCTTATTAACAGACCGAACTAATTGCAATAAAAGGTGGAAAAAAAAAAAAGAGAAACACAGAGATGCTATTTGTCACAGAGAATCTCTGCCCTCATCTTTATTGCAAATATTCCTCGTTTGCTAGGCGGACTAACGACTCCACAACCTCCAAATCGGTGGTCTCATCCCACAATGAGGCAGCTGCATTTCCCACCATCCCCAGCACATCCTGGCTCTGTGGGGATGGGAAGGGGCCTGCCTGGGACCTGCTCTCATCTCCACCAGCCCTCCTGCCCCAGCCACTCCGCAGGGCCTGGCAGCGTGCAGTCCTCTTTGTCTCGCCTTCCTTCCCTTTGTTTCTGGCTCCTGTTCTTTGTTTGCCTGGTTTTTCTTTTTTTTGTTGTTGTTTGTGTCCATCAGTCCTCTGTTGGCCTTTCCTTCCTCTTTCCTTCCTCATGCGTGCCCCCACCCCGTCCCAGGGATTTCCATCCATCCCCCCAGCCCTTTCTTTCTTCCCATTTCCACCATCCTCTTCCCCTTCCCTCCATCCGCAGCGCTATCCCGCTCCTTCCCTCTGTCTTCGCAGCTGCAATTAGAGCTAATCAGATACCTGAGCAGCTCTGCAAAGCTATTAGTGGCTTCCCGCTCATCCCCAGGGGAGGTGAGCAGAGCTGGACAATTAGGCTTTTCCATGCAGCCCCCAGTCTGATAAACACAAGAAACAACATGGGGCGATGGGCACAGCTCTGCCGCCGGTGGGACCGCGCTGGGCACGGCACGGCGAGCATCCCTGGCCGCGCTGGTTGTCCCACGGTGGGACCTGGCACGTGGGGTGCTCCCGGGGAGCTGCCCTCTTCCTGCCCCTGCTCCTGCCCTCGCTCCAGATCACCCCATTTAGGAGCCTGGGGGTGCTTTTGGTGGGGGGCGCAGCCTCTCCTGCAGGGCCGATGCGCGGTGTTTGTTGCAGAGAATTTCCCCGCTTGCTCCGCAGCCCGGCGCACCCCTCCTGCTGCTGGATCTATGAGCTGTGTGTGTGTTTTGTAATTAAGCAGTTAATTGCACTGGAGTTCTTGATTAGCTTTGGGGGATGGTAATGTTCTAGCAGGATGAGATGTTGTGTACAGTTCAGAATCATTTACAGAAATTGGAGCTAATTTTGCTGTCTGTGCTTATTACTGCATTAATTTAATTTGGGTTGCTTTTAGCTCATTAACACATCTAATTAATTCGTTGACATCACTATTAAGATGTCTCTTTGAAATTGGCGTCTCCAGATAATCAGGATGGAAGAGGCTGACAGATCAGGCGCGAAGCTGACTGGGAAAATGGGGAAGAAAAAAAAAAAGGGACGACTAATGAATTTTCCATCAGAATCACACGGTTTGTCAGAGTTGGTATCAGAGAGGCAGAGACAGAGCTAGCGAGACAGAGAAAGGGCATGAGAGAGACAGCGATGGTAAAGGGAGACTAGTTCTTTCAAAAATATTATATCTGTTAGGAGAGCAAGCAAGACGCATGAGAGGACAATAAATATTCTTTAGCGAATTGACATCAAGGCTGCATATTTCTTAGTTAATTTTCCTCTCTCCCTGGTTTTCCGTTGCGGCCTTTTGGCTGTTTTCATTTTTTCCGCGCCACAAGTGATTTTGTAACACCAGCGCTGGGGGCGTTGATGGACCGATTGGGCTGGGGGCCGTGCGGTGCCCCTCCTGCCGCCGCGGGTCCCGCTCTGCCAGGGATGGGGGAAGGCTGCGGGGATGGGAGACCATCCGTGCCCCGTGCTGCGGCGAGCGCGGAGTTCAGGGGATGGACGGACAATTGCAAGCAATTAAATTACGGTCATTTAATGAGTTAGCACATATCAGCAGAGCCTCGGTGTCTGGCTGTATGCCGGCCTGGCCGCATTTGTGAAATAAAACAGCTTAGCTTAAGCCTGCCTTCACGGTGGTTGTAGCTAGCAGAAGAGAGATGTCTTACGGGTTTGGAGGGGCAGTCGTGGCTTGCTGGACTGGGTGGAAAGTCACAGCGAGGCCATGCACTGGTCCAGGCGCTGCTGGTCCTGTCCATGGGCAGGAGACCCAGAGCAGAGGTGGCTGTGGGGCACCTGGGCACCCAGGGCAGCCCACCCGCCACCCTGGCTCTGCGTGGATGTAAAAACACCCTTCGTGACATTCACAGGTGACATTGAACTGGGAGCCTAGGACACTGCTGGAGGCTGGGAAATCATCTGCATGGGAGCAAATGTGAGCAAACCCAGCAAAGTGAGGCTGGCAGCGAGGAGGCAAATAATGCCTTCCCCCAGGCAAGGGTTGGTGCCCTTGTCCAGGGCACAGACTCACAGCCCATTTTTGGGTGCAGCCGTGAAGATGGTGCGGTGTCCTGAGGCTGGGTGGTGGCAGGGCTCGGGGACTGTCCCTGTCCCTTGGCAGGGGTTGGAGTTAGGTGGGCTGCAAGAGAGCAGGGAGAGTAGAGGAGCCGACACTGACCTTGCTCCATGACACAAGTTGATGAGGACGCAGCACATGCTTAAAAATGATCCAGAAGAGGTGTTTTTCTGGCTCCAGGACCCAAATTTGGAGGGTTGATGTGCAAGGGAAGGGGTTGGGGAGCACAGCTGGCTAAAGGCACACAAAGGGAGGGGTGGGTGGAGGGTTTGCACAGAGGGCAGAAATATCACAGGCAGAATAAAACCAGAAAGGCACAGAGGGGTTCTTGTGCGAGAGGTGAGAACTGGGCGAGTCCTGGTGTTAGAAATATTTACTAAAACATGAGGCAACACTTGAGGAGCAGATGGGGAAACACTGGACAGGGACCCTTTCCTTTCTGTTTAGCCCCTCTGATGTCCACCTCTGCAAGGCGCTGAGCCCACAAGCACATCCCTCAGCACACAGCCAAGCTCTCCAGCCTTACGGGTTTTCACTGTTCTCACATTATTTCCCTGTTTCCTCCAGATTTGCCCAGAAGCACCTGGTCAGCACGGTGCAGAGCCGGGAGCTGGGAGCCTCAGTGTGGCCATGCTGCTGTAGTGGGAAGCTCTCTCCTCCTCCAGCTCCAGACACATCTTCCCAAAACCACGAAGGTCCCAGACACGAGGAGAGGAGGGAGCAGACACAGGTGTGTTTTGAGGTTGATTATGGTTTTCTCCCATAGATAACCCCCATCCAACTGCAGAAGACACAACCTCTTTCTCTTCCACGTTCCCTGTGACAAGTGGGACAGAAACAGGAGAAACAGCCCCAAAACCCACTTCACCCATGGTTTTAGCCTTTTTGGATTCACAGAACCCCCAGGTTTTCATGGTGCATGTGCAGACCCCTCCTTATACTTAAAATTTGTGCTGACTGACAGCAAACCAGCTTTTCCCAGTTACCTTCCACAACCCCTCATGGGTCCCTCTGGAGTCTGTAGGCAACACATTGAAAGCACCAATCTAGTTAACCCAGCACACTCCCAACTGCGTCCTGGATGCACCAGCCAGCACACTTGTTTCTGGAAGCATTTTCAGTGGAGTTGGTAACATTATCTGGGCTACAACCATAATGTTCACTTCCCAGCATCCCTCTGCCCCTCTCAAGGGAGATGCAGTGTGGATGGAGGCAATAGAAGGAGCATTTTCACGGGGAATCCTTTCCTGCAGAAAGGATTTTGTAAAATGGCTTCAAACTAATTGATTTTAAAAGAGAAGAAAATCTCAAGTTGCAGTAGGAAGGCCGTTGTGGAGGGAGAGGATGATTTTAAAGGATCTATGCATTGCACCTGATTCCATGGGTGGACCTTGAAGGCTCTGAGATCAGCGCGCTGCCCCACTCACTGAACCCGGGCAGGCCAGCCCTCTGTGCCTTGCTCCAGGGACATCCCTGTCCTCATCAGATTCGTTGTCTGTGTGCCCTCTCAGACTGGAAAAGCCAAATGGAGAAAGCAATTTCTTCCTCACAGCAGTTACAAGCCTTGCTGAGAGCGAGAGGCTGGGGGAGATCATAGGCAGGAGGGCTGGACCCTGGGAGAAGAGGCTCCAAGGTCCCTCCAGGCAGGGTCTAGGTGGTGGTGAGGGGTTGCAGAGATGAAATCTCCATCATTTCTTTCTTTGCTTTGCTCAAACCTCACTTGGGAGAAGCTTGTGGTGGTGGATGGAGGTGAAGGAGAGCCGAGACCTTCCCATTAAAAAGATAAAGGTAGCTGAGCTTTGTGTTGTGCGCCATAAGGGTATGGGGAGGCTGTGCACTTTGTCCAGGGTTATCAGTTTTGGAAACACACGTCATATGTAGGCATCTACCTGGTTTTCAAAGGTACCAAACCAGACTGGGGCCAAATTATAAAAGCAGAAGACTGCTTTTAAGAGCCTCCTTTCTGGCAATCTTGGTTTGCCCCACTGCCATCAAGCTGAAACGCCCAGGCTGGTGGCACCACTGGTGCTGTTATCTCTTCTCCTTCCCAAACGGAGATCAAATCCTCCTTTCAGCCCACCCCAAAAGAGAGAAGCACAGTATCATACTGAATGCACAGTTGATCTGAAAAGCCACAGGAGCGGATTGCATTGGCTTCCTGGGATTCCTTGTCCAACAGCAGTGCTAAAACGGAGCATGTTTGTAGGTCTCTTCTCCTACCTGTGATTTGGGAGGAAAAAAACCCAAGAGTATCCCCACATCCTCGGTCTAACAAACACACCCAAGCAAATCTTTCTCCCCTGCATCGCAAGGCTCTCCCTATGAGGAGCACAGGGTGATTTACTCCAGCGCTGAGCTGCAGTTTCCACCTGGGGAAGAGAAGTTTGCTCAAATTTCTATTCAATTTCATTCAAGGGAAGAATATTAGAAACTCCACTCTTTAGCACTTCATTAAACACTTTAGTTTAATAGCATCCTCCGGGGAATCCCAATCTGGACCACGTGAGCCAGGAGTAAACAGCTGCATCAATTAACCCCGTAATCTCAAGGGTGCTATTAGAAGGTGAGATACCCTTAGAAAGTGCATATGCCTGCAATTAGGCTTAAAATACTTATGTGTCAATAGCTTTAGTTATTTGTGCTCTCTGCTATTGATCTCGCTTATGTTTTCCACATTAAACAGTCTTTCTTACTTCATCAATAAATTAAGTGCTGTTTAGATTTATTCACTTTTTCTATTAAATGGTGCAAACTCCCAAGCTCCTGACCCTGGCCTGGCTCTGTCTGAGATGAGGGGCTCCAACCCTCTTCACTGGCAGCTCCATCTTGCTTTTGTTTCAGGAGCTGGGGAAAGCAGCGGTGGGAAAAGAAATGCAGGAGCTGCTGGCCTGGATTGACCATTAGCAGAGCTCAGGCAGGGCAGAGGAGGCGTTTGGGCTGGGTTTGCTGGATATGCCACTTTACGTGTTTGGTTTTCCTGCCTAGGTCAGATTTGGAGGAGATCTTCGAGAAGGCCAGCTTTCGACACCATGAACATAACAGAAATGATTGAGTTTCTGCCACACAGGGATTTGAGGAAGGGGCAGGATCTACAAGACCATGCAGAAGATGAGGTTCTCCTGGCTTTTCTTCCCAGTAAAAGGCTTTGGGGAGAGCTTTAAATCCTCTCAAATGGCAACTGAGCAGGCGGGGAGCAGCGCTGCCAGCAGTCACCTCACGGGGAACTGGTGGGGTGAGATGAGGGGCTGGTCCTCTCTTTTTCCTCCTCATATTTTCCATCAGCTTCATTACTGATTGCAGCCTCTTCCTTCAGATTATTTGGCCCAAAACCAGGGGTGTGCATAGACAGAAATGTGATGGTGCTCGGTGTTTCTGGCTGGAAACTGGGACTGCGCTGGGCCATACAGGTGTTCCTGGGTATCGGAAAGATATGAAATGTTGGAGACACGTTTGCCTGCAGAGCTGGTTGAGAAGGGGACTTGAGGAAGGAGAAAGTTTTATGATTGTTTCTTTTTGGTAGCCAGACTTTTAAGTCCTAATTGTTACTCATATGGGAGCGGACCAAGGCCGGGGTCCTGCTGCGGGACAAGTGCTGTGCTGAGGGTTGAGCACACTGAGCAAAACGGCAGCTCTTGCCAAGGGCTGGTAGCATCGTACGCTGAAAATATCTACTGTCCTTTTCATTCTTTAAGTTCTTCAAGAGTCTTTGCCTCTTTTCACCAGCTCCCCTTGAAGAGCTGTTGGCTTTCTGTAAGGAAATTGCACAATTATTTTCACGGAAAATAATTCTGGCGGTAATTTTTTTTTTCTTTGGTCATCCTGGCTTTTCTGTGCTGTGCTTAACGAATGTTGTGGTGTTTCATGAGGAGCATGGGTGGAAAAAAGGAAAACTTAGGGCTTTTAAAAGGACAGTCTTTCAGATAGTTTTCATTGTTTAGTTTGCTGCTCCCCTGCCCATCTGGTGTGTATCGGTGCATGCAAAATTTTATTTTTAACCAGGCTCTCCTGACCAAACAGAGGCCGCCAGGCTCTTGTTGTTACAATTAAGCCATGTGCTACTTTCCATAACTCATTAGCCCTTTAGTTTCTGGATTAATTCAATGTGCAAATAATGTCACAAATTGAATATTAGTAGACTTCTATTGAGGATTAAGTGGCAGTAAAAGCATATCACTGTGTCTTCATTTTGGTTTGCACGACTGTGGTTTGTCCAGCGTAGCAAGTGGGCAGTTAACTACCCAGTAGCTTGCCTTCTCCTTTCCCATACTGGTTTTTCATGTAATAGCCCAGCTATTAGAAGAGAAAAACAACAACTGTGCATGTAAAAGTGGGGGTGCGCAAAATGAACCTCCCTGTTAGCACCACACAGCGTCCAAACTCTTTTTTAAAGAAGAGCTTTGCATGAGGATGGCCCCAGCTCTTCTACGGTTGCTCCCGCAAACACCCAGCGGCGCTCAGTCGACAGCAGCCCCCGGTTAGCTAACGCGCTGCACTTGCTCGGAGTTAAACGCTTCACCTGTGTCATCGCACGGATTTTGCAATGCGTTTTATCACCTCTAATTCTCTGTAGGTACAAAATTTTGGGTGGGATCGCTTAAACAAGCCCAGGCATCCCTATTGTTGCTACAGAGATGAAACAGAAAAGCAGGCTTTGGAAGGGGTGCAATGGCCCATCCCAGTCAAAGATCTCTGGGGGGGGTCCTCGAGGCTGCCCCTGAGGGTCTAGTTGTGGGTTTGGGGCCCACAGCGGGCACTGCAATGCCAACACGAGCCCAAAGCTTTTAACTTCAGAGGTGTTGGTGGTGTCAGTGTGGGGAGAATGGCTCCATGCCACGAGAACTTTCAGGGCATTGCTGAGCAAAATGGGTGCAGCTTTCTTATAATGCACTGAAGTGGAGGCAAATTTCAATCTAATAATGTAAAGCAGCAATAACCATTATAATTAATTTATATAAAAGACATTATAAAATTACACTTGATGCATTTAAATCCCATCCAGGAGCAGTGCTCGTTTTCCAGTTAAGCTATGGGCTGTGCTAAGGCAGATGGGGAAAGAGGTATTTCAATATTTCTTATAATTTTATATTCTTTCTAATATCTCTCATGCTAATTTCATTATGCAACACAGTCAGCACAGTGATGTAATTATTGAAAAGTAATTTTGCAATAAATGGATTTAAATGTGTTCAAGTCCATTGTAAATTCAATCTCTTGGTAAAGGTGGATTGAACAGGCAGGAAAAAGGGAGCAGGGAAGTTGCTGGGTGAAAGCTGAGGAGTCCTGGGCATCCCATGTCGAGCATCTGCTTACACCAACTAATAATATCCACTTCGGATGGAAACCGCTCACAGACCCGGCCTCCCTTCCCTTGAGCCCCCAAAGCCGCTGCTTGCAGAGGGCACTTCCAACCTTCACGGTGGGGGAAATTTAGGATCAGTCAAGCCTCCTCCCGGAGCAAAGCACCGCTGTTGCTGGGTGTCTGTGCTGCTCTCAGCAAAGTGGGTCCTGTGTGGGTGTCTTAGTCTGGATTAAGGGCTCAGTTACTGGGCAGGGACATAAAGATATTCTTCTGCATAAGACATGGGAGATGTGATTTCTATTCCTGGCTCTGTCAGAAACTTCCTGCGTGATACTGGGCAAGCGGTGTATCATCTCTGTGCTTCCATTTCCTCATCTGCACAATAGGGATAAAGAGTGCTTCCCCAGCTCATCGGTGAAATTAATGTAACATATGTAAAGTGCATGTATATCCCCAGATGAAAGGTGCCATTGTAATAATATTCAAATTATTATGGAAAATAGATAAAGCGACCAACCCCTGCTAAATGATCGTCTAGCTTTTCACCAGATTCGTGAGATCCACGCAAAATGTGATAAGAAAGCCTCAGATGTCAAGTGGTTTAGAGTCAGACTTTGCTCATGAAATGGAGCTGGCTGTGCCTTTTAAGTGGAGGATGAGATAGTGAAGAATTTGGGGCTTGGAAAGTTGTTGCCGTGGTTAAGCTGCCCCGGTTTACTGGATGCCACTGTTCATCTAGAGGGGAAGCCTGGGGGATACATCGCCTGATGTCCAAATCAGGACCCAGGAACCCTTCAGTGACACTGAAATCAAAGTGCTAAAGCAGGGCTGTTTGCTTTTTCTGACCCTAATGGCTGCATACAAGTTTGGGAGATCCCAGAAAGGTCACGTGCGGATGCAGGTGACAAGGGGGAGACTGGATGAATTGGCTTAGTGAGAATACTTAACCCACAAGGCTCATGTTAGACCTTTACCTAGAGGTAAAGGAAAGAGCTCTGGTGTCACTTGTAGAGCATTAGCGGATACTGCAATGGGAGGATGTTCAGCTCTAAGTACGGAGATGATGATACGTCTTCGCTGATGTCCTTTGTGCATCTCCCCCTTTCCACAGCATCACTGCGAGGTGTGTTTGGGCACCACAAAGACCTCTGCCATATAAGCAGTATCCGTGTTCTTGGCACTAGGGTTGTATCTGACCAAGGCTGGTAGCAGGCAGACATTTGAGGGTTTTCTCTGACACGAATGTACCTCCCGGAGTTTCCTTCCATTGTGAAGGAGGTGCTGGCTTGGCCTCTGAAAGAGCCATGTTGGGGATCACTTGAAACCTGAACTCACTGGAGATTTGACTCCAACACTGCCGAGCTGGTCTCTTCTGGCACCATTGTATAGTTGCCCAGCACCAAATGCTCAATTATAGACAAAATTGAATTTACAATTTGCTTTTGGGCAATGTGTAAATTGGCCCTTCATTGATTATTAATGAAGTGCTAATTGCTCTTTGCAACCAATTTTTATGCAAATGCTATTAGTGCTATTTGCACAGTCCTGCAATTTACAGTTTTACATTTGCAATGGCCTGGTGAAAAGATGTGAAAAGATGGCAGCTTGTCCTAAAAGAAAACAAGAAGGGGAGGGGGGAGCCAAGCGCAAAACTTGCAAAACTTGGAGTAGCAAAATAACACAATTAGGAATGAGAAAACATTTAAAAAGAAAAAAAAAAACTACAACGAACAAACAAACCCTCTCTCTTTATTGATTGTTACAGATTCAGCGTTGACAGGGGTTGTTCTGAATGTAACAGGATCCCGTGGCAGATGTAAACCAGACTCCAGGCATTCGCTGTGTGTTTCACCAAGGAGGTCAGCGTATGAATTTGCCTGTGAAAACATTGACGCGAGGCTGCCAGCTTTACCCATTCAAGAACCGGGTGCTTTTCTCGGTGACAAGTGACGCAGTGTTAGTTTGCAAATCAAGTGTGGGCAGCTGCTGAACTGTTTTGGCGCAGAGCTCCTCTCCAGGATAACACCTCTCCCCTGCACGGGGCCAGGAGCTGAGCGCTCACCATCATCTGCCCACGGCTGGTGCAAATCCACAGCCCGCCCGCCCTCCTCTGCCGCCGCACCCGGCTTCTTTACACCTCCCTTTGGTTCTGCACCACAGTGGCACCTTGTAGGTGGTGCAGGGAGTTATATTTTGGCTGGGTCCTGCAAAACGGGAGTGCTACGGGTCTCACTTTGCTAGTGGGGAATGAGCGCTGCCAGTCAGGGCTTGTTTGCAGGCCCAGCGTCGTGGTTTAGCCCCAGTCAGCAACCGAGCACCACGCAGCCGCTCGCTCTCCCTCCCCCCCGGTGGGATGGGGGAGAGAATCGAAAGGGCAAAAGTAAGAAAACTCACGGGTTGAGATAAGAACAGTTTAATTGAAATAAAATAATAATAATAATAATAATAATAATAATAATAATAATAATAATAATTGCAATGAAAAGGAGAACAAGAGAGACAAACAAAACCCAGGGAAAAGAAAACAAGTGATGCAACTGCTCACCACCCGCCGACCGATGCCCAGCCAGTCCCCGAGCAGCGATTGCTGCTCCCCGGCCAACTCCCCCCAGTTTCTATACTGAGCATGACGTCATATGGTATGGAATAGCCCTTTGGTCAGTTGGGGTCAGCTGTCCTGGCTGTGCCCCCTCCCAGCTTCTTGTGCACCCGGCAGAGCATGGGAAGATGAAAAAGTCCTTGACCAGTGTAAGCACTGCTTAGCAACAACTAAACCATCAGTGTGTTATCAGCATTCTTCTCATCCTAAATCCAAAACACAGCACTAAGACAGCTACTAGGAAGAAAAGCAACTCTAACCCAGCCAAAACCGTAACACCTGGTTTCCTTAGAGGCTCCGGGTGTTGCTGCCTGCTCTGAGGCTTCACAGAAAGCCTTTGGTGGAGTACGAAATCAGGTTCAGCTCCAAGCTATTCCCTAATTGCTTCCCCTCTCTCAGACAGACTTTTCAGTGAACTTCACCAAGGTGTTTGAGGCAGCAGAGTGGCCTCATCTGCTGCCGGGTGCCAGATGTCGCTGGTGGAACAGGGCTTGCTGAGTCCCTAACAAGAATGGTTTTTTTTAATTTGGGTAGGGGCAGGCTGTCATCATGAGGACCCAGGGAAGCCACAGGTAGCCCCCGTGGGGTGGGATGATAAGGAAACTGCTCATAGGAGTGCCTGTGTGGGCAGCACTAGCTGGGCAGGTTGACAATAAATACGATTTGGGGAGCCTTAAGCGGGGCACGGTGAAAGTGGATGTCAGCTGGAACCTGTCCGTATTGGGGAGAATGAGATGACAGGAGGGTTTATTGTTGATCGACAGCCACCCTGCTTTATTCTATTTTATTATTCATTTTATTGCTTATGTCTTTGAGCAGAAAGATCCTGTTTTTTCTCTGGCTAGAGCAGCACACCGGGAGCTGGTGCTGAGCTGCTTGTTCACGGCAGCTCCTGGCCCCTCTAGAGCTGTCCCTTTTCCAGGTGCATCCCTCTGTGCTTTAGAAGATCACTGTGCTCTTCCTCCTGACATACGTGACCTACCCTTGGCCATGGTAATGTCTTCTGCTGGGATGAGTCCAAGCAGCCAAGAGATCCCGACTGCGCTTGTTTCCATTCGGGTTTTGTCTCATGCCCAACTTTCCCAGCACTGATTTAAAGTTTTCTTTCCAGAGCCTTAATGAGAACATCATTTCTGCTAGACCTCGTGCCATTCTTGTCTTCAGCTTTTGGAGGAGGAGGAAGCAAGTGGGTCACTGCCCGGGTGTGTTACCCCCATCCAGACCTTGCTAAGGGCACGAGTAGTTGGGCCGTATCCCCAGTTTGTGGCAGAGCGCTTGATGAATGGTTGATGAAGAGCACTTGATGAAGGTCCCTCTGCTGCCCCATCGCCGCTCACAGCTGCCACTCGCAGGGCTTTCCCATGGTGCTGCCCGCACCAACGCTCGCTGCCCGCTCCCTTTCCTCGGGCAGCACCGCAGGAATTTTGCTACAGCTGCAGGGATCGCTGCCGGCTGCCTTGCTCTCGCTGGCAGCACAGGAAGATTCCCTCTTGCTTTGATTGCAGCGTGGGTTGTTTTCTCAGTGGGACGCTGCTCCTGGCCGTCCCTGGCATGGCTACGGATAGTGCAGCAAACACGAGGGTGCCGGGGAAGCCGCAGGCACGGAGGACGGGCTGGAGTCAGCGGCTGCGTTTCCCCCGAGGAGCTGCACGCTGTAAGGCCCCACACAGACGCAGCGTGGCACTCTTTTCCAGAGCACCGTGCCTGGCGCCCGTGGGAGCCCCTTCCCCACGCCCGACCCTGTCCCTGGCCTCGCCGGCAGTTGCAGGTGCCCCGGTGCTCTCCCAGCCCCGCTCGTGGCCACCCTGGCTGCCGAACATCCGACCCAAAGTTGGTGCTTTGCTAAGGATCGCGGCTCGGAGACCTGCAGCTGCCTGAGCCATCCCACGGCTCAGCCTCAGGAAAGCGTTCAGAGGATGCTTTACAGCTGCTCAGGGTGTTGTCAGGATGCGTGCATCTATGCACCACAAACGCTTTGTGGATAGAGCAGCCAGGAAATAGTTTCCAGAGGGATTTTTTTAATCCTGGGAGTTTTGTTTGGATGTGATTTGGATGTATTGTTGGTTTTGGGGGATATAATCTGCTCTTTCTGGGTGGATGTGGCCCTAATCTGGATGAGGACCCAGATGTGACAGCTGAGGGTCCAGGAGATGGGAATGCAACCAAACCACCCCAGGGGCAAGAGCCACCCAGCCACCTCCCCCAGAAAAGCCCTGCCTGGTGCCTGGGGTAAAATATGCATTGTGTCCAGGGGGAAGAGCTTTCTTAGCCTAGAAAAACCCAAGGAGCTGAGCCTGGCCTTGGCCCGAGGTGGCTGGTGATGTTGGACAAGTCTTCTGGTACTTTAAGGTGGGTGCAACAACACTCACAGCCCCCCAGGAGCAATGCCCCGGGTGCAAACAGCCTGCAGGGAGCCCTGCCGGGAACCCCCCCAAAAGGCAGACGTCAGTGCCGCTCTCCCTACTCCCAGAGCAAGAGGGTTGCAGCTTCAATTTAAATAATTGTTGCCAAGGTTTCGGAGGTGACTCATTAGTCTCCGAGACAGGATCCCTTGTTAGCAGGGGACTATCTGGGGAACACCCCCCCGTGTTGCCAAGACACCTCAACCGGAGGGACTTTCTGCACCTCCTTCTGCTCATTCCTCTCGCCTTTTGTTTTCCAAAACACTCGCCCCGGGTTGGCAGAGCTCCTCTGTGCACCTCGGCTCTGCGGGCGCAGACGGGGTGCAGGTGCACAGGGGTGTGCCATGTGCACCCCAAAAGGGCTCTGCTCCGCCACGGCGGCCGGGCTCTCATGTCTTTGCTCTTTGTTTTAACAGAGGTGGGGGAGAGGCCCTTTTGCTGGACCACCGAGGAGCTCGTGGGTCAGTCCGTACTGCTCTGTCACCAGGATGTCATCTGCATCCTGAGGTCCCAGCACGGCAGATCGGTGCTGGGCTTCCCTCGGCCAGGTGGGCACCTGGAGGAAAGGTGAACTTGGGACGGTGAGACGGGAAGGGAATAAACTCACTCACGCTATTTTAGCTTTCAGATTCCCTCCAGGCTTAAAGCATGCTTTAATTTTCAGCATTTTCTTCTGTATTCTTTCCAACATCTGGTTTGGAAGGCTCTTCTACCAATGAAATAGGAGTAAAGTTGTGCTTTTCCCTACTCCTTGGCAGTGGCTGTCTGCCGTCGGCAGTGGCAGTGGCACTCGGAGGCAGACTTGTTCAATCCATCCTTAGTCGCCAGACAGCACAGGGAGGCTCAGAAGATGGAGGATGAAACCTCTTCTCCACCCCATACAAGAACACTTCCCTCCGTGTGCTGCTGGGTTTTGGTGTCCATAAGAAAGTCCCTCCCATGGAAAACAAAGCCAAGAAGAAATTGTGGGTCTTATTTTTTGGGACCAGAGTCCTAGTGGGACCTTATATTAAATCTCCCAAATTTGAGGAATATGTATTTTAAATATGATGTTATAAAAATGTAGTAAATATTTAATTTTATTTTTATTAAATACTAAATTGATGATGGCTGACACTTTATTAAAGTGTCAAAGCGAGTGTTCCTACATTCTAATTACTTATTCTAACAAGGAGGCAGCCTCGTCAGGAGCCGCGCGCTGGCGTGCGCAGGCGAGGGGCGCTCCCGTTAAGTAACACCTATTAAACTATCATTTGCACCTAGAGGCATCTCATTAATATCTCAACTGGTGAGACTGCACTGCCACTGCCTACCTGACCCGGGGTGTTGACAGGAGAAATGGCTCCAGGAGGCCTTTCCTCGCTCCAGGCTCTCCGGTACAAATAATTCCTATAAAATTAATAACGACTATTCCACTTAATTGAATTCCTGATAAATGAAGATTCTTCCAAGCCCCTGTTAAATGCATCCAAGAGGTGCAGGAGGAATGTTGCACCACAGCCTGGGGAAAGTTTTGTTCTTCTCCTCTCGCCCATCCCTGCTTCCTTCCTTTCTCCAAGCCTCTTCCCACCCTACCCGTCTCCCCTGCTGCTCTCTCCTCATCACTCTTTTCCTTCTGCTCCTGACCACGTCATCTCTTTTCTGCAGCAGTTTTCCTTCTGACCTCCTACTTGACTCCCTCCCACTTCTCTGCCTGGATCTACCTTTATGGCTCTCTATCTCAATTATTTATTTTCCTTCTGGAGCCTTCTCCTTCTTTGCTCTCTTCCCCTTCCATCTTTCTTTCCCTTTCTTCCGTCTTCCGTTTGCCTCTTCATCTCGCCAATAACAGCCATTTTTCTCAGGTTTCCTTTCAGGCCCCAAAATGCTTGTCTTAGAGGAGTCTCCTGGCTGGTGTGAGATCTCTGTTGGATGAGGTTGTGGCACTGCAACTTCAGAGCTGTCCAGTCACCGAGAAGATACATCCTCCCCCAAAGTGGAGATTGCCACCCCCAAAAAACTTGCGGGACATGCAAGTCTTTCATCCCACCTTCCCCATGGATGGAGAGATACCTGTGTAAGAAGAGGACCTTGTCCTCAAGACAGAGTTTATATGGTCGCCACTTGGATGCCAAATCATTGCAAGAGAGGTAACGGGCTTCTGCAAGGGACACTTTGGAGTCTGAGGGGGTTTTGTTGGGCTGTGGGCCTGTCTCTAATGTCATTTGCTCTGCTCCTGGCAGTAAAGGAGCTGCCTTCTTGCCCTTACCCTGAGCAGCGGCACTACTGGCACTGGGGTTTGGTCATTGGTTTTGGAGGGTTTGCTTTTTGTCATTCCTTTAATAAATATAAAAATACCCACTAAAAAATTCCATTCTATTTTTATTTCATTCCAATTAGACAAACAAACTAGAAACTACACTTAATATTAAAAACACCAACTCGAGATTCAAAACAAGCAACTTAAAAATAAATAAATACATAATGGAAAAAAAAAATCATTAAATAACACATGAATAACAAGTAATGGGATTTTAATCTTCTTGCTAGGAGAGGCTACTTCTTCAGCACTAAAGGTGACTCACAAGCAGCATCACTCTGGGAAAGTTAAAAGTGATAATTCGATAAGACTTGAGGATTGTGTGGGACTCAAAGAGGGATAAAACAGCCTTGCAGGGGGCTCTCCGTCCTCGCTCTCTTAGTGATGAATGAAACTGGAAAACCTGATCAATCCAGAGCTGCTGAAAAATAAAACGTGGTCACATCTTCATGAATAGCCAGGTAGGCTGGAAATCACTGCCCCACGATGCCATGAAGGCTGAAAGCTGAACAGAGTTCAAAAGGAGGTTCAACATTTTTATGGATAACTATATTCAGAGTTGTAGGAATTATTATTAAAAAAAAAATCAAACAAAATAACACCCTGCAAAAGGGTCTGGAGAGCATCTCTGCGTGCCTGCGCCAGGACTCTGCTAACCCTCAACTATCGAAGTTAGGAAGAAACTTTCTGCGGTGATAAGTTACTCCCAAAACAGGGTTTCTTGCACCAGCTTCTGCTGCCTCCAGTGGTGGAGCAGAGATGGAGCCTGAGACCTCTGGGGCACCTGGCAGTGGGCCTGTTGTGTCCAGAGTTTGCACCGAGTGATGTTTCTGTTCACATACTTCTGTGCAGACATCCAGAGTAGAGTGAAAGAGATGGAGGTGGGAAAGGAAAATAATAAGTCAGGGAAGGAAAAGATTGGTCTTAGGCGGGGGGGGGGGAAGCCAGAGGGAAGGAAGGGAAAGATCTGAAAGAAAGAAGAAACAGGTGGAGAAGGAAGAAGGTTTTATTTCTCCAGGTAGTGGGAGGTTTTCGGAGGCCAGTGCTGGTAGATGAGAACCTCGCACTGAAATCCAATGGCAGTTACTTGGGGCAAGTCTTTTGCAATGTATCAAACAAAGCAGAAAATGGGTTCTTTCGACTGGAGTAAATTGGTGTTTGATACTGGGATGGAAAACCAGAAACAGGCAAATAGGAGCTGTGAAGAGGAGGCGCAGGAAATAAGTTGAAGAAAAATTTTATGTAAGCAAAGGAGAGGTGTACAGAGCACGTAGAGGGACTGGTCAAACTACGTGTGTAGGACGTTTTTCACATTCTAGTCTAAAAGAGGTGACAACCACAAGTTGTGAAAACCTGAAGAGGACGTACCTACTGGTGCGTTTCCTTCGAGCGCGGAGAGGACGGGCAGATGTGGCAGGAGCAGGGACTTCACTGCTCAACAGCAGGCACCGCGCTGCCTTCTCCACCTCGTGGATAGTCATTGCCAGGGACGTAATTTAAGGCCTTTAAGGCCTTAATTTGGCCTTTCTTATGTATTTCACTTACTCCCTCGATTTTAATTGATCCCATTGTGTGCATTTCAACCGTTTCATCCGCCTGTGGTGCCCGGTTTCCCAGGTCAGAGGGAGGTGAGCACTGTTCCTCTGCCGGAGGGCAGAGGGGAAGGGAGTGCTGCCTGCGCATAAGCTTTGGGATGGAGAGAGGGCTGTGAACTGGTGTTGGACATGGGTACACCTTGTAACATTTCTACAGCTGCTTTGCCTGCCTCGGTTCACCCTTCCTTTCCCTCCACCATCCCTCTTTCTTTTCTCTGCTTAGAGAATCTGTTTCTTTATACTTGTGGCCTTTGTGGGAGCCCACCCCGCGCTCATTCGGGGTTAGCTCTGCCACCATCATGGCCAGGATGCTAACGGGGGCTTCGGCGAGTCCCTTGGCTGGAGGTCTGGGCATGGGGTGGCTCAGGACACTGGGTCTCCCTGTCCCCATCGTGGAGGCAGGGTCCCCGGGGCTGGCGCGCTCTGTTGGGGCAGCAGCAGCACCGCAGTGGGGCATGGGGCAGGGTGCTGTGGGTCGGGGTGCAGGACAGGGGTGCCATGCCACCCCTCCGGTGAGCAACCAGGTGCGTGTCCCGCTTCTTGCGTGACGGTGGATGGGGCAGGCTGGTCAGAGGTACAGCTGCCCGGCTTCAGATTAGTGTTTATTTTCCAGGCTGAAAGGAAGCTTGTGATCCCAAAGCCCTTCTGTGTTTAGCCAGACCTCTCATTCGCTTGCAGAGGAAACCCATGTCAGCCGCTCCCCTTTGTCTCCCCTGAGCTATTGCTTTGAATCTGAAAGGATTGGGTGCAGATTTCAAGGGATGTTCAGACAAAGGCTGTTTGAACAGCACTTGTGTAAATAATCCATGAAAAACTCTTTGAATAACCTCAATGAAATTTTCTCTGAATTTGCTATTCTTTTTCTCCAGCAGCAGAAAGAAGTGGAAGTCAGGAAAGGGAGGAGAGTCGGAGGGAGAGAGGGAGGAAAGGGGTGGGAGAAGGACCGACACTTTTTTCTCTCTGCCAACTTCTCTGAATGCCAAGAACCAGCATGGCTAGAAAAAAATCTCTTTGTTATTTTCACAGCTTTAGGAATAATCTCATACGGGACCTCCGCGTCCTCAAACTTCTCCGTACATTAAATGTAAGGGGACACCCTTGTATTTAACACAGCAAGGGTAATGTCGAGCCAGTTAATTATTAGCCGTATGGTTTAATGTTCACTTGCTGTACATATGTACGAAACAATTCCCCTTTAGCATGTCGTTTAGTTTGCATTAAAATGGAGATAATTGTTTTGATGCCAAATGGTCCCGCCCGTCCCCCCCGCCTCCATTGCTCTTCATAGAGTTTATACAAATTACATCCTTAAACAAGAGGGACAAAAAGTCCTTTGATTTGGTTTCTTTTGAAGATATCCAAATTGAATCCTGTGCTGTGGCTGGGACAGCTCAGCCCAGGCTGGGCAAAGCGGGTTTTGCCCCAGGTTGTGCAGGGATCGGGGGGACCTGCCGTGCCTCCCCTGGAGCACCCCGGGATGGGGCCGGGGAGGCTGCACCCGCATGGGGAAGGGACTTTGGGGGCTCTCGGCTTTTTCGGGAGCTGGTTCAGTGGATGTCCAGGAGATGGAGCAGTGTTTCTGTGGCCTCTGCCGCTGGTGCCCCTAACGAGCCAGTCTGTCTGAACTCGGAATGAATTTTGTTCCCTTTTCATCACTCTCTGATGTCCAGCTGCTCCTGTCAACACCTTCTTATAGCATGTAATTCATCGCTCAGACTGACAGCTGGGGCCGTGGGCCTGGGACCAGCTCCTCCTGCCATCGGCTGCACCCACAGAGGGTCCCTGGCTGGGGCAAGGGCTTCCCTCGCCCCCACCCCACACCTGAGGCTCACCAACTCTCCAAAGGATTCCCCAGACAAAACCCCGAGCAGCCCCCCTCGCCCTGTCTCCCTCCCACTCTGGGTGGGTAACCTCTGGTGGGGGCTTTGTGGGGGGCATCTCCCTTCCAGACCCCCTCCCCAGCGGGTGCTGCGGGGCTGGGGCGGGCTAATGAGAAGGGATCGAGGCAGGGCTGTGAGGAGGGAGGATGGCCAAGGCCGTGCCGGCAGCTCCCACAGGATGGGGTGCTGCCTGGGCTGTGACCACCCAGTCCTTTTATTCCTGGGTTTTAGCTTATTTTGACTGTAGGTCAAAGTGGGAGCAACCTTGTCCCCAGATTTATGGGCTTGCACCTGAATAACGAATGGTGGCTGTCACCCCACGGCATCCCCAAGGCGCATCCCCAAGGTGCATCCCCAAGGCACACCTAACAGGGAGATGCTTTACTCATGCCACTGTGCACAAAATCGTGCAGCTTCCTTTTGTACCAATCCCCCTACTCAAATGCCCTCTTCCCTTCAGCCTACCAGCCAGTTTATAATAATTATCCTTTAACTCAGCACTTCTGCCTTCAATTCTCCTCCTGTACCTTCCTGTCTTCCCATAGTTTATTCTATATTTCACCCATTTCTTGTCCTCATTTATAATTCTTCTTTATTTTATTACTTTGCATAATTTCCTTTTAGGATTTGTCATAAAATAAATTCTGCCACCTCTGTCTTCTCATTTCTGCTCTCAAGTGTCAGTGTGCGCTCTCCTGCAGCGGTTCCCGACACCTTCCAAGCCCCTGTGCTGGAGCTACCCCAACCTTGGAGGATCTGGGCAGCCATTGAAAGTGCCCTCAGTTTCACAAGGGTCTTTCCAAATGAATCAGCACCCTGAGCGACATCTGGAAAGAAGACCCTGAATGTAAATTCAGGGTGAACTTTCAGCCAGGTTTTTTTGCTATGGTGAAATGCTGACATGGGCAGAATCATCATCACGTGGTTGCCCAAATCTGAGTTAAAAATGCTGATGACTGAGTGAATGAGGAAGCTGAGGAGAAAAATTGCTGACATACTGATGTCCAATCTGTCCTGGAAGGTAGGAAAGCACATGGGGAAACTGAGGCACAGAGCTCTAATCCAGATCCTCCAAGGTGTTTAGATGTTTGGCTCTCTTTGAAACCAATGGGAAGGAGGTGTCTGACATTTTTGACAGTTTGTGTCTGATTCACCTGTTCAAGGTCACACAGGACACTTGTAGAAAGGTGATAGGGAAAACTGAATCCAAATTTTCTGTGATTCATCCCAGAATCTGAATCTTTTAGCTGAAAGATGGCCCAGCATGAGGGAGAGCAGAAAACTTGGATGAGCTGCTCTATGTTTTAGCGCACTCCATCTCCAAGGAAAATAAAAACTATTTATGTGGAGTTGGAGTCCAAACGCTGTTGTCTGCTGGTACATCTCCTAGAGGAGAAGGTGGACCTACCACATCCATTGAGCAGCCCCAGAAGCACGAATTTCCATGGAGTGGAAACCTGAAATTTGCTGAACAACTTTTATGCAGGATGGAGGATTTGGGAAAACTATAGGAATCCTGATTCACGAACGGTCCTTGCTGCCCAGACACAGGGAGCTGCCAGAACATGAGCTTGTGACGAGGCTCCCTTACCCTTGGAAAGTCCTTTGCAAGAAGAGAGCATTCAGGAAGGACCAGCTCTACGAAAGGCAGTAGAGCCTTAATGCAGAAATGAGATCTGGAGGGGGAGAAAGTTGTGTTCAACAGAGGTAAAAAACAACCAAATCCCAACCCTGGTAAAGTGGCCCCCTCCTTGAAAGCACCTTTTCTCCCACAGACACGAAGAGGTCCCATTCCAGCACACAACTGGAGCAAAGTTTGGGGCCGTTCCTGGAGGTGGCTATGCAGGGAACCAGCAATCTGTGGTTCATTTCTTTTTTAAGTGAGAGAGTCCTGATAGGAGAATATAGAAACAAATGAAAGCACCCTCTCTGTGCCCAAAATCTGTAGTGGTTTCTTCAGCTGCAGACATTTTACCTACTTTGAAAAGTCTGAAGTTATGACACAGGACACTAAGGTTCATGAACTGGAGGCTCATGAACTGGAGGTTTATGAACTTGGAGGCTCTTTTTGAATGAACCCAGGCCAAAAGATGGCTTTGTGTGTGACAACCACATGGTCTCATTTGCCGTTCCCTCGATTTTTAAGATTCGCTTGGATTTGAAGCTAAAAGTAAAACCTGTGAGAACAAAACCTCGGGGGGATCGGATGGAAAACATCCTCCTGGTTCCCTGTGCTGGAAGAAAACCACCGGCTTCATCTTCCTAACGCATTTTGTTTTGGTTTGGTTTTTTTCCTAGTATGGAGAGATCCCTGTGTGATTTGGGTTTGCGAGAAGGATTTTCCCTTCATGCGCTGCCACAACAACTGAGATCAGCTGAGGCACTCAAGTGGACGGATCCTAGATGTAATTGTCTGAGGGCTGGTGGCCAGGTTTTTTCAGAAGAGGGTCCGACTGGCTGCGTTTCAGTTCCACCTCTGCCTTGACAGAGCCTGTCTCCTTTAATCATTAGAGTTCAGTGCACGGCTTTTGCCTGGCACAAGTTGGAATTTCATTTGTTTTGGAGGAAGATTGCTTCTTTTGTTAGTTTAGGTCTTTTGGTTCCAGTTGTGTAAACTGGGACAAGCCGTTCCCATTGGCTCCGAGGAGCTGACGGCCAGGAGAAGGCTGGTCTGCTATTCAGGTTTGGGTTTGGTTTTAAGTCTTTAAAGCACCATCCCTGTGTCTATAGAAACATTCCGGTTTCTATAATGAGGCACGTTTTACAAACTGCGAACAATATGAACGTGTGTTTTTCCCAAACGCAGGGCAGTCAACACAAACTCGGCGCCGTAAACTGAGTTTCCTGAGTAAACTGAGTTTTGAATTCATTCAAGTGAAAGTGAATGTTGCGTTATTACAGCCTTGCAAAACTCCAGTTAATTTATGGTGGTGTAAAATCCATTTTTTTAATGACTGTGACACTGCCAAAATCTTTGCAGATGCAGAAACAGCTTCGCAGGAGAATTTCAATCTAACATCAACAGGAGACTTGGAAGATGAATTGTGCAAGGATCTCCTTCCTCCAAAGATGCTGCTTTGTTTTGCTTTTTAGCATTTGGTTTGGCTCTCATATTGTCTGGTTTATGATGGTTTAATTATTGTTGTTTATTTATTATAATCATATTTTAATTGTTTGTGTAGTGCCTTGAGTGCCTTGGCAGGGGGGCGCATTATAAATTAAATTATTATTAAAAAGTTATTATTATGTGTACCTACTCCAAACTGAGCTAGAGCAGGGAACACACTCAACTGCCTGGAATTAATTCCCCCCCTTTTCTTTTCCTTTGTCTCCTCTCTACTCAGGAGCACAGTTCAGAGGGTTGGAGAGAGAAAATGATGTTTCACTGCCTTCTCCTGGGGCTCGGCGAGGCGAGGGGAGCTCTGCTCTGGGCTCCCTTGGGGACCAGGCGCTGGCTCCCTTGGGTGCCGGGTGTGAAGTTAGGGAAAGGGTGTGCTCTGTGGGCTAGGCAGGGGTTGGAGTTGTTTTTTAAATGCTTTCTGCATCGCCCCCTCCTTGCTCCTGGAGGGCAGATTGCTGGAAGAAGCTGGTTGATATTTGCTGCAGTACAACAGGATTTTCTAGTTCTTAAATTAAAAGGGAGATTGTCACCTGTGCTTGTGGTGTGCTTGGAGGGAAGGAAAGGGCTGTCGCCTCTGGTGGCCAGGCAAGGATGGCAGGGGCTCTTGGCCCTGCCTGAATCCCACTTTGTGTCTTCTGACCTTTCTGGTTTGCTGCAGACATCGCCGTGCCTGCTAGCAGGGTCCGTGCCCGCCCAGAGAAATCCCACCTGGGGAGCCCACAGCCCTCGAAATCACAGCCGAGGTTTCAGCCCTCTGGTCCCATCGCTAATGCTGTGGCTCCTCCACTTCTGCTTTGACCCCTTTGGGGTTTCCATGTGCCACAAGGCAGTGACCAGTGGCCATCTCAAGGCTGGTGATGGGAAGGCCAAAGCAAAACACCCTCACCCCCAGCTCATCCCAAGGCCAAATAGGACCACTCTGGGACAAAGCTGGTAGAGAGACACATTCCCTCCATTTTCTTTTCATTTATCTCCCTGCAGGTTTTCTCAGACCCCTCTGTCCCAACACGCTCTGGCTGTTGGTGTTGCAGCACGAGCACAGATAACCCTGCCCTGGGACAACAACTTTCAGTGGGACCGGGATGCAGCTTGAAGGTCACCAAGCGCTCAGACCAACTGATCCCATCAAGACTCTTCCCCCAGCATGGAAAAGAAGGATTTTCCCCTCCCTCAGACCTCTTCACCACTTGTTTGGAGGCTCAGGTATGGATTATTCAGGTTCTCTGTGGATAATCATCTTGCTGCTCCTCACAGGCATGCTGCAGGGATGCTAGAGGCACTCAGGTGTTATGGTGATGGGAGCCACACGAGTACCATTGATGGATTAGTGATAATGTGAAGGTCCTTGTTACATTAGCCGTCAGTTTGCTAACGCATATTAAGAGACAGATGTCATATGAGCATCTCTACGCTGTGGAGCTGGTGGCAAACTTCACACCTTCAGCTCTCCTAATAAGACAGTATTTCATCCCGCTCAAAATGCTTATTATAGCTAGTCTGATAGGTACTGTAAGATCTCATTATTTATCTATATGCTTTATTTTGGATAGATAATAGAAAAAATTATCTAGAAGGGCAGCAATTTATTCCTACCATTTAGGAATAAAACTGTGATTTTAACTTATTCCAGTTTGTGGACTCCCGAATGAAGTTTTCCAGCGGAGGCACGGATCTCTTTGTCTCTTGCTCTGGAGCATAAAAGATCTTGCTTTATTTCGTGACCTGCTACAGACCTCCATTCACAATCCATGGGAATCTGGAGGCCACAAGGACAAGAGCGGGAAATGGGATTGGTGTCTCTGTAGGACTCCTAATGCCTTAATAAACCCTCAGGGTTTCACTAACCGCTCTCCCATGGTGGCATCAGACAGGGTCAGCAAAAATAGCTGTTCCTGCAGACATTTGGTGTCAGTCCTAAGAGAAGTCATCTCTTAGATCTCCTTTATTCCTCCTGTCTAACCAGAGCCACATGCTAGGCACCTTCTCCCTCCCTGTCATGCATCCATTTATCGGTCCTGCTTTGGGCGCTGCTGTTCGCCTCTGCGTTTCCCACACCTCTCTGGCACATCCCCAGGGATCTCTGGCCGGGGCTCAGCTGCTGCCCTTCTCCATATGCACTCCCTCTTCCTCAGGCCCTTTCTGCCTGGCCTTGATGGGAAGGGAGCTGCAATTCCCCACGCCGCCCCGTCCTCCTGCAAAGCCCTGGTAATCCTGCACCCAGGGGCCATTTAGCCCTGTCTGCCTGGTTTGCGGCTCTGCCACTGAAGGGTCCTAATTTGGTGTCATGTCGAGAGAGGACCGGGAGGCAGGGCAGGGCTCCCGAGGGTTGGGGTCTGCTCCTGATTTTACACCCACGCCAAGAATGATCTTGGTGAGCCCCCTCCCCTCCAGTCCTCACTGCAGAGGTGAAAAAAGGCTGGGAAAGGGTTTTAGTTAAAACTTGGTTTTAGTTAAAACCAAGCACCCACCAGCCGTGTTGTTACTCTACACCTGCTTTCCTCCTCCCAACATCCAGGCTTGAGGTTTTAATTTTATTGTGTTCATTGCTGGTCATTACTAAACTGATGCTGTTTTGGCATAAAGACTTTGAGCTCCTCTGACTTTGAGTCTGTCATAGGGCAAGTAACCCTGTACTTGGAAAAAATTAGCTTTAGACCTTCCGCACCATGTATTATCCTACATACTATGTATTTTTTGTCTGCTGTGACTGGTAAAGCCTTGTTGTGTCTAAGGAGAACATTTGACTGTGTTTGGCTCTTCAACATGATGCTTATTCCCTTTCCACCCTCTGCACCCAGCCTTGCTATCACTTGTGCTGGTGCAGAGCACGGGCAAAGGGGAATCACACCTCTCCCTTCGTTTTTACAGCTGTTTATGGCACCAGTTATCATTGCCTCAGGACTGGGAGATCTGGAGGCTGCACAGCTCGCTGCAGAGCTGTACTCAGGCTCTGTGACAAGGAGTGCTGCTGGTGCCACTTGGGTGCTGGGTGTCACTTGGGTGCCGGGTGTCACTTCTGCCAGAGCTTCTGATAATGGAGTAACACGCCCCAAATCTCACCCTTCCAGAAGTGTCCTTCCCAGGTAAACTCTTAGGCTGTGTTACCAAAAGGGGATACCAGAATGGCTATTTTCTTTACTTCTTTCTCTAAGAAGCTTACACAAGAAATCTCAGGCTGGGCAAAATACATCCACCCCTTACCCTACCCACCATCCTCTTGCTGGGGTAACCAAAAGAGAAAAGCACTCTTTTTCCAGGGGTTTTGTCTTGGGTCAGGAGGGCATAAGGAGGCAAACACACATGCCTCCCTCACATGCTGGCTGTAGTGGATGTAGCCGTGGGATATGTGTAGTATAATACACTGCCCTGTGATAAACCCCACTTATCTCAGCTCCGTTCTTCCCACCAATCCGCCTCCAGTGGGACTTCTCCCAACGCTGCAGACCCCCGCATGCTTCGGAGAGTGGTCTTTTTGAAAGCAAAACCAACCCAACAACCTGCCACCCGCCTGGGGGTTGGGTTCCCCCCCAGAAACAGGCGCGTGCTGCCCCAGTTTGTTCCTCTGCCCACAGACCAGCACACACTATTCACTCTGGTGCCTCTCTACCCAGCCCTGCCGCACTGGGGAGTCCACCTCCCACGTGCCATCAGGACTCGGACCTGGAGATTTACACCCCCAGCCCTTTCCACGGAGTTGTCCTGGATTTATAAGAGGGCAGGATTTGACCTGCAGAGTTTAACAATGGTTGTTAACCTTGGCTGTGATCAAATTAGGCTGGAGCACAAGCTGGCCGTTGTATCGGGAGCTAAGTTGCAACCTGCCTAGAAAATAACATGCGTTCTCTTCTCTTGCATTAACATATTTTTTTCCAATGAGTCGGGATACGTTCTGGCTGTGTCTGTGCTGGGGAGGGGTCAGCAGGATAACAGGAGTTTCTGACCCAGATGGGCTCCATCCTTTTCTATTATCTAGCTGGAGCCAGAGGAACTTTTAACTGGGAACAAATGTTTTTAGGCCCTCTCCATGCTGCCACTCTTCCAATATGTTTGAAAGCGTTCTCCCCAACGCCTGATGTGTTTGTAATGTGTTTTGACTTCAATGTGACTCAATGCTCAGCTCTTGCAGGTCTGCAGCACAGCGTCTCGTTTGCCTGGCTGAAAATCAAATCTATATGCGCATTTGCATACCGGAGCTGGGCTACGATCCTGCCAGCCAGCTACTTCATTCCCTGTGTAGACCGGTCCTTAGTGGTATCTCTTTCCAGACAAGAAAACCCTTGTGGTTGAGACGCTAAAAATAACAAATGTGTCTTCATGCCTTGAGTAACGTGGGCCATGGGTGGGCACAGCCTGGCTTTTAAAGGGTTAAGGAGGCTGTGTCCTTGGTGACATGCAATTTATGATCTTGTGAATCCTTTTTTAATTATTTTGCTGTGACAGAGGTGGAAATATCCAACTTCAAACGACTGGCTTTATTGATATGCTGCTATTTGTGCCTCTGTGGAGGAACAATCCCATAAAAGCAATAAATTAGAAAAACCCCTTTTCTCATCAGAGAGAGAGATACTTTCTGGCTGGGAGCGAGAGACCCGGTGCAAAGGCATTTCAGCTCCACGAAGGGGCTCCCTGTGATCTGTGGTGAAAAGCCCTTTCTTACCAACCAGGCACATTTATGGTGCACCCACCCACTCGGCTGCACGCTCCCCTCCGAGCCGGGCCGGGCTCATTGCACGGGGCTGGAGTTTGGGAACGGAGGAGGAATTTTTGTCTGCGTTCACGGACATTGGCTTAACAGCTGTAGAATGTTTATGGCTTTGTGGCTGTTCGTATTGGTTAGTTATTTACCATATTTGCACTGAGAGGATGATCAGAAAGCACATTTTAGGACAGAAAAAGGGATTTTAAAGTACAATTAACTAATGCTGTTGGAGATGAGCTGTTTGAGGCCAAAATGGCAGTGTTTATTTGCAGACACGAATGACTGGTTTTCACCACAGGGAACGTAACAAAATCCATCTCATGAATCCAGATGAGAGCAAATATGACATTGTATATTTTTTTTTAAGTGTAAATAGTTACCCGTAACAAAGACGTACAGGCCTGGCCACAGGAGTACCGGGGCGCAGCCATACAAACACCAGCAGTTATGAAATGATTTGTGCTTCCAGCTGCATTTGGCAGGTGCCGGAGCTGAGCTGGGCTCTGCCAGCACGCGTGGAGTGAGCATCGTGTAAGGTCTGACCCATTTATGTCACGTGAGCAAGCCCCTTCCCCTCTCTTTAGACAGGCACAGTCAGACATGGAGCAGAAGATAGATGGAGGCTGACCTGCGGCCCCAGGGACACCCACCGACCCGACCACGAGCGTCCCTGCTAGCACAAAAGCAGCTCAGCCTTGCAGGGAGACTGCAATGGGGTCTCAGTCCTACGGCTGTTCCATTAACAACCCACCTACACGAACAAGGACTGAGCTTCTCGGCTGCTTCTTTTTGCCATACATGTTATGTGGGTTAAGGTGCTCAAGGGACTGGGATCTAGCACACCTGTATGTCATGGGGGCAGGTGGTAACGTCCAGTTCTGGTCCATACTGGGGGCTTTTGTGCCAGTGCAGGAGTGTGGATGGGGCAGTAATAGCAAAGAAGTGATGATGGCTGGAGTCGGTGTCCAACACAAAGCTATCAGTGTGCTCACACCATGCTCCTGGTGAAAAGTCATGTAGATTATCCCAAATCTTTAATGGATACTAGTCCTGAGGAGGGTGATGGGTCTGGAAGGTGAAGTCCTCTTGGGTTCAGCACAGGCTCTGACTCCTCTCCATCCGTACGGTGCAGCCCAGCCCCTGGAAACCACCCCTCAGGGTGGAAGAGGTTTTGTCTCTGTGTTGGTACACACCTTGGCTTCTCCCTCGTGGAGCAAGTGAGACTGTCACTGAGGCCAACAGCAAAGACACTGTAAGTCAACGCCACAAAGGAATTGAGAAGTTTGGAAAAAATTGATCCCGTGCTCATCCTGGCCAAAACCCCTGTCTGTAACTGCAGCTACGGTTTCCTCAGTCCCAACCCTAGAAGGAGAGGGAGACTTCACCAGGGCTGAGCTCACACATTTCTAACAAAAGTCAAGCATCAGCCCCAAGTCTCATCTTTACCAAAGGGGAGACAGCAGTGTACCTGAGCTGGAACCTGTCATTTGTTTTTGTTAAGAGGATCTGTGAAATATCTGCTGTTCTTGTACCACTGGAAATTTGTATTGTACCCAAGACCACCACTCATTGCAGAGGCTGTCCTTTGGTAATGACTTGCTGGCAGCCAACCTGGCCTAGGTCTGAATCGATGACCTCAAGGTAAAATTGCTCCAAATGCCACTATTATCCCCTGGAAGCACCCAAAAAGCAGAAGGTAGGGCCTGATTCTCGTCTGCACCCTGTTATAAATCAGGAATGCCTTCACTGAAGTCCCAGGCACTTCACACACTCTAGAGGTGGTACAAGAGGAAGATGAATTAGTCTCTGAGTATTTACCTGCCGTTGATCTAATCCTGAGATGCTGCAGTAAATGGGATATTGCTTTTGACTTGCACAGGCACTGGATCAAGCCTACAGCGATTAACATTCAACACCTGTGCTTCAATCAAGCTACTTTTCTGTAGTAATATCATTTATGCTGAAACTTCTTCTCCTTCAGTCGCTGATCTTCAGGCTTATTTGCCTTAGCCTGGTGTAAATCCAGGGTAACCCTGTTCTTATTGGAGTTATTCCTGATCAGCACTGGTTTAAATGAAATCTGAATGTGACCCACAGATGACATCATTTCAGGGCCCTGTAAAGATCAGAGCTATAACACAAGTTCACTGGTATTGATCGCCTCATCTATGCCAACCAGAACAAACAAAGCAACGTGGCTGAGACACTATTGCGTTTTAATTCCTTGACATGGTAAAATCTATTGTGCAGCGGAGTCTTCAGCATTCCCTGTTTATAGGCATTGTTTTTGTGGGGGTGGGAACCACCTACCTCCATGCTGGCCCATCCTCAGGGTTTCTCCTCCAAATCCATAAAACTTCCAGACTTGGCACATGCCGCACTGGGAGAGATTGATCGGAGCCAGTCTGAGGGATGGAGAACATTTCTCATCCAGGGAGAGAGGGACCGGGCAGGAAAACAATCCTGGCCTTGGGAAACCATATCTGCTGACAGATGGAGTTGGTTGTCCATGTGGACAGCCCATCTTCTAGATGGGGGGATTTTCCCACGACACGCAGAAAACCCTTTTCCTGAACTGCAGCTCAACGTTACCCCAGGTTGACACCCCACCAGGACCGGTGCCTTCAGGCTGGGCACCCAACGCCAGGGTGCCTGCCAGCTCAGAGCCCACCTGGGCTGGGTTTTCAGAGCCCGTTTCCACCAGCACCTTGCCATGCCCATGGGAAAGACAAAGCACCACCAGTGATGAACAGCATGGGACCAAACCCAGTGCACCACTGCAGAGCTGGAGCAAACTGGACCCTTGTCCAAAACAGCCTTTCACGGGTGCTTGGTCACATCTTGAAGGTCACCGGTGAGGCCAGGCAAGGAGAAACCAGTGTCTGCAACCTCGCTGGGCCGCCTGGGCATGTTCACACCTCCGACCTTGGGACCCCCCAGGAAATCATCCCACTAGAGGGCACTGGGAGTCGATTTTCCATCCCCTCCTCTTAGTTTCTGCTCTTTATTTGAGTTTCTCCTTGCTTAGCGTTCTCCCCACCTCTCCCTCCTCTTTGCTGGCCAGCTCAGACTGTTTAAATTGGAAATTATTTGTATTACTGTCTGTAAATAATAGATGAGGGAGTGAAGTGGAGTTGGTGTCCCTTCCATAAACTCCTCCTCACTTTAATTAGTGCGAAACAGCCTGGTGAGAATGCGAGCTGCCTTGATGCTGGTAATTAAAATTGAAACCACTGAAAAGCTGCTCTATTTTTTATTGGAGCTGCTGTTCGGAGCCGGGAGCCTGCGGACGGCTCTGCAGTAAAGAGTGATAATGAAGGTGTGAATTCCCGGGGGGAGGAGGGGCAGCTGTAGCGATGGCTGAACTTACACCAGATGAAAATGCAGGAGCAATTAGAGGTGGCTGTGTACAAGCTGGGCATCAGAGATTAGTTGGCATCTTGGGAACATGGCAGGGAGGGACAGGGAAGGGGGAGGGATTTTTTTTTTTCCTTTTTGAAAAATTTTAATAACAACAAAAAAAAAAGGGTGGGGGAAATGGTTGGTAACTTAAAATAAAGACAAACGTGTTCAGTGTCCCTGCCTGGCTCTGGTGGCCTGCCCAAGTGAGAGATGGGAGGGGTGGTGGAAGACCGGGGCTGCAGTGCAGAGCATGTGGGATGGGAGATAACAGGGCCCCTCGCATTGGGGGACAGCATCATTGGTCACGCTGGGTTTTTCGGCAGCTCCACAGCTGCCCTTGCAGCAAAAGCACGGGCTCTTCGCAGCCCCCAGGTGTGCTGCTCCTGAACATGGGCTTGTACATCTGAATTTCTGTGTGTCCTTGCTCCTGCCCATGGGACTGATCCAAAGCTAAGTGGTGTCCATCAAAGGCTTCCTCTCATCTTCAGTTAGGCTTTGGATCAGCCCCCATCCCGGAAAAATAATAACTGTTAACTTGGGTATCCGAGAGCAAAGGCAGCAGTGACGGGAGATGGACGAGCACAGGCAGAGGCCTTTGTTATTGCTAGCCAGGGAGGAGTTTGGGAAGAGCTGCTCTAAGTAATCAGATGCTGTTATTAATTGCTTCCTGCCCTGGCACGTTCACCCTAGTGTGGGCTCCACTGAACAGCTGATAGTCTCTGTTCGGCAGCAGAAAAGATGTCAGATAATATAATGTACTCGGTCAGAGCTGCGAGCCTGCAAAATCTTCTTCTGGCTACAGCCACCTTGCAAGGAAAACATTCCCTGTGAAAAAAAGCACGTGAGACAGCGGTGCTTTGGGGGGAGAGGAGGTCCTCCATCCTCCAGGGCCCACTGGGAGCCGATGGGCGCCTCCACCCAAAGGGCACCTTGTTCCACCCTGGCTCGTTAGCCGCCCAGACACTGGGGAACACCTGAAGGTGCCACATTGTCTTAATTTAGACTGAAGAGAAGTTTTGTAGAAAGGAAGTTGAAGAGGCTGTAAATAGCCTACGCTGAGTCAGTTGTGGTTTCAGAGGGTTTGTTGTTGGGTGTTCCTTGGATCATGAGTTGCTTCCAGAGGCTGGAGCTCCATGGCAGCTTGTAATGCCCTTCCCGTTGTGAACGTGGGTTTTGAAGTAGGAAAAGATCAGACTTTCTGTAGGAATTTTTGACATTGGAACAAAAGGCCAAAAGTTAAAAACTGACTATGAAAGGAACAGATTTAATATATCCTGTAATATCATGATCTTGGGAGAGGTTTAAAATAGCCTGTTCATTAGTGTTCTTATGCACTAAAAAAAATTAAAAACAATTGCTTAATTTGAAACATACACTTGGACCTTACCACAATGAAGGATTCTGATCAGTTTTCATTTAAAAATTCAGCCCACTGATGGATTCCTAGGAAACTCCGTGTCTTTGTGGAGTTTGCATTTTCTGGTGAAAAGCTGCTCAGCTCTGGTATCTTTTCATTATCATTGACTCACAGTAACAAAACGTTTTTACACTTGAAATTTATCACTTGATCTCCCGGAAGAATCTGAGGGAAGATCGAGGGCAAAGGAAAGAGAGCTGAGATACCCACGGGAGGTGCTTTGGTGATTTTGTTTGGTTTTAGTTAACAGTATATTCTCAGGAATGCGCTGATCCAGGTATAACGGACTGTCCACAATGCCGACTAGTGCTTTAGCATATTAGTGAGATCTCGGTGATTCATATTTATTTCCTAGGTCTTCTCTACCTATGAGTTTCTAAGGTTTCTCTGTGACTTCATTTGTAAAGTATGCGCATCCCTCGGAGAGGCTTTGCTAAGCTCTCCAGAGTTTAGAAACTCTGGCAATTTATAAACCCTGGAGATGGGCAAGTTTAGATTCATGTGGCGCTTAGAGACACTGAAGAATTGTATTTTCACTTGTTTTTGGTTTGTTGTAATGAGGCTGTTTTATTTTATTATAAACCAGACAGGCCTTCCAGTTGGATTAAGCATTTGTTCACTGTTGTATACTTGGTTCAACGTTATTTTCTCAGTTAATAGGTTCTATTTTTCTCACCTGTTAGGCATGATATGAAAATGTGATTGAGCAGATTTCAAAACTAAGAGGGTATTTTCTCACATCTACAGGACATGTTTGTTCATCAACTTGTTTCACGCGCTGGCCATTGGCTATTGCTATTTAAACCAGAAACAAGGAAAAACACATTTGTATCTGAGCCATCTTGTGTACAAATATTCAGGACTCTGAATGTGTCTTGATGCTTTTCCAAAGACTTTTTTCAAGACAGCTGAGCTCTCAATATTTTATAAAAGGGAAAAAAAAAAAAAGTCTTTAGAAATGCTTATTTCCTTTACTGAAAGTTAGGAAATTCCCAGGGAAAAAAAAAACGTTATTAGGATAGAACTAAGTTAGAAGATAAATTGAAATCCTTTGATTGAAAGTAACGTTATTAAAAAGTTTTAATTATTGAGAAGAAAATGTAGGAAAGGCACTCAGAGCTAACATAAAAATGATTGGAAGCTGGTAATTAAAACAAAATGCTTGAAAATTAAACATCACAAAATATGAAAATGCAAACTTGGCTCTGATTCATTACAACGCTTAAAACCTGGGATTGCTATTAAATTGTAGATGATGGTTGGTTTGAATTCTGTGGGTCTATGTTGATGCTGAAAGTTGGGCAAACGCTGCAGCACTTCGCTGACCGAGGTCACCAGGTTTCAGATCCCATCCCTATCCTCCCCTTTCCTATCTCTTGCCATCCTCCATTTAGATTTCTACTCTAAAGCAAAACTTCTTGCTCTTTCAGAGAGTATCTGGATGCTACATTCCCTAGGTGTTTTTAAAGCTCACCAGTTCTACCCTTTCAAATATTTAAGGCTTTATTTCGCAATCCCGATAACAATTACTTTGAGTGAAGAGCTGTGTCTCTCTGTAGAGCACCAATTTCTGCTCAACAAAGGCTGCTTTGCTCAGGGGACAGCCTGTAGATTTCTACACAAACTTCTCCAGAACATCCTCGGGATCTTCCAGGACTGGGTCTGCATTTCCTCAGGAACGCTTCATCAGGCAGTTGGCATCAGACAGTTCGTTCCTGTGGTCAGTGAGCTGGTTTGGGAGGCTGCGTCGCCGAAATATAATAAGGAGGCCTGCAATAGGTAGGAAGTACCAGCACGCTTCTGTTGACCTTTTTTGTACCAGGAAAGCCACCACCGCTCTGATAGTCATAGCCAGACAAGACCCATCCAGCCATCTTTTCCTACTAACATATTGGGGTTTTTAAATCATTACATTTTCTACGTTAGCAGAGCAGTGAATGTCACCTTGTTGCCACCCTTTGATGGAAAGACTGCCTCGTCCCTGCCTTGGGGACATCTAAGAGAAACGTCCCCAGCCCCACACAGGACAGCTGTGGCTCCCCGCAACCCTCTTCGCCCGCAGTGCTCTTTCCCAAGAGAGACCGAGAGAGAACAATCTTAGACTTGGAAGAAGGTAATTTGAATTGGATGTGAAGTTGTTACTAATTTAATGTTTATCCAATAACAAGGACTTTGCAAAACCCCTTACCTTTTCATGAGCCTCAGGTAACACTGTCAATTCATAATTGCTATGATCCCTTTATCCTGTGGTTTAATAAATAATTTACCTAAATTATTAAAATGAAAATTTCAACATTATTAAAAATTAACCAGGTTAAATGAGCAAACAGTAAATAGTGCTGGGCTTGTCCTGCGTGACAGGAGTCCGCAGCTTTTATTGTCTTTTTCCCAGGCACAGAGGGTACGTTTCTCCCTCCCCCTCTCCCTCCCACCCTCCCTGTCTCCACTTTCACTGCTCTACTCTTGCTTTTCACAAGCTCCTCTTCTTGATATTAGTTCTCTTCACAGCCTGTTCTTTCGGCTCTGTGTCCTCTTCTCCACTGTTGGTTTATTCTTCCTCCCCATGAACCCTCTCCTCCCCTGCCGCAGCACTAGGCATCCGTCTCCTCTCTGCGCATTATATTCCGCACACATATGTAGCACAAGATGCCTGGCGGGCCTTTTTGTGCTTTCTCTCTTTGATCCGCGGCTGGCAATCCCATCTGATGCCAGGAAGACATAGATCCAGGAGAACACATGATCTCCAAAGAGCAGAGAGTTTGTCAGGTCTTCAGGATACGGGCTGCTTCCATTCATGAAAAATTTATTAAAATCTGACTGCTCTTAAAGGATCGCAGCTCTGTCATTTTTAATTGAAACATTCAGTTTGCCCAAAATGAAGTGCTCCATCTTTCAAGCTGTATCTCTTGCCAGATTTTTTTTTTCTTCTCTGTAATTCCTGCTGAACTGCTCCTTCTGCTGTTTTCTGGCAGAATTCCTCATTGACTTAAAAGGGTTCCCCCCCTCCAGGCTTCGTCCCATCCATTTTTCCCTTCAGCACATGGGAGTCCTGGAAATGGCCTTTTCTCCTGCCTGCCATTTTTCACCCAGAACGCTTGCACCAGCGCAGACCTCAAGGCACACAGCTGATCTTTCCCTGCAGACCTGGCAGAATTAAGCACCCAGCTCCTGTTGAGTTTCGGTGAGAGCTGAGCACCTGTGGAAACACCAGCACGCCTGTCCGTCCCTTCTCCGGGGTGTCCGTAATGCTATTACGCACCTCCTGCAGATATCTGGGCACCGACAGGCAGATGTGGGCTTCTTAATGTGCTCTAATACCACTCTTCTCTTCTTTCTGCTTCTAAGAGACCACAAAGTGAGTAAGGCAACATTTGCAACCAAAATTTAGCTTTGTAGACAGGCTCCTTCCTATCCCTTTCTGAGCAGCCCTGGGGTAGTACCCAGCACTGTTACAGCTCCGCTTAGGATGCAAGGCTAAGAAAAAAATCCCACCTGCATGCAAAAGCAGAGGTGGTGTGAGCCAGAAGGGTAGCTCAGCTGGAATGTGTCCAGGAGACTGTACCTTCAGTGCCTGCTCTTACAATACACCCCACGAGATGAAGCCCCGAGGGTCTGGTCAAAGTGAAGGCAAATGGATGCACTAAGGCATCGGTGAGACCCAGAGCCTATAAAACACGGGAGCTGTGTCCATGGGGAACGTGGCAGTTATTGACTGCACTGTCACATGGCATGGCCCTTTCCTTCCACAGTCAAGGCTGATATCTGAATTACTTTGGATTTTAACCACAATTAAAGAGCTAATCAAGGTGAACAGCTCCTTTCAAATACAGTTTAGTACAAAATCCTAATGCAGGAATTACACAAATTGATATTGTCAATATAATGGATTCAAACCAATTGTGCTAAACAAGGTTGTATCAAGTCTGCGCTCTGTATTAGGTGAAGGCTAATTCGGTCTAGCAGCAGTGGAGGCGAACAGAAAAACAGATACATCAAGCCTTCACAGTTTGCATTTATTACTGAGGTGGTTTTTACCCCTCTCAAAGAATTCATTAATCTAAGAAAACAGTGCAGTTCCAAGGATTTGGTTCCATTCAGAAGGCAGAAGGTGCAAAATTGAACACATACAATGTATTGGTCTAATATATAGGAGATACAAGGAAGGATCTGTCGAGAGGAATGATGAGCCTGGAGAATAAATCTAAGCAGCAGCCCTTGGTGAAAAAATGTGGTGACAAAAGGCTCTGCTCAGGTACCCAAATGTATTGCACTACTTGAGACATCCTAAAGTATCCAAGACACCAGGCACGGCTGGAAGATGTGTCAAGAGACCTATAGAAAACCCATGCTCTTCCAGCACGGCAGAAACTCTAGAGTGTCTCAAATGGTCTCTTAGAGATTTAACCCTCTCACATCAGATGACGTCTCAGCAGTGAAGGTAGCCTTTTATTTGCTTTTCCTCTGAGGCACTTCAAAGTTTCACCAACACCAATCGCTTTGACACCCCAGGTGGTCCCTCTCTGGTAGGTGTGAGCCTTACTGCTCCCCATTAGGCATGTGGATTTAGAGACACATCCACAGTCACTCAGTGAATCAGTGATTTTTTTTTCTTCTGTGTTGTTTCCCACCCAGATTCCAATATTTCTGCTGTGAAGGGGTTTCTGGGAGGGCAGGCTGGCTTTTTTTTTCAGTCGAAGTCAATGACATCCCCAAAGTGGCAAGACCCAAGAAGAGAGGAGGGCTTTCTCCAGGGAATGAGGGGTACCAAGGACTGTAGGGCACTGCTGCTCAGGAGCAGGAGCTGCAGGTGGTGGAGCTCCTGGAGATAGGAAGCCCCCTGGGTCTGTCCATGCAGCTGTCAGAGGAGCTCATGGGGCCAACCTTCATGGTGCCCTTTCCTCTTGGCAGCACAAAGGCAACCCAATACCATGAGCAAAGGGGACAGACCCCTGGGCATTTGTTGCTATACACAGGAAAAAGACAACCCCTGTCCAAAGAGCTACTGGTGTGAAGGACATGTTGTTAAGGGTTGGGAAAATGGCACCTGATGAAGAATCAGCCTAGTTCAGGAGTTGAAGGTGGTGCCTTTATCCCTGCAGGTAATGGGGCATTAGATCCCATCTGAAAGTTTCTTCCCAGCTTTGTAGACATGAGCTAGCTCCTTCCCTTCATCTCAGCATCCACTTTTTGACTCCTCTCTTCAGGGGAAACGTGTGGAGTGACCCCAGCCCTTGCTCCCATCCTCCAAGCTGCGTTGGGAGGGTGGGAGACGGTCAACATTTCCGGGGTCCGTGTGAAAGAAGCTAAATGGGAACATGAAGGTGGTAATGGAGTGGAAGCAGAGCAAGGAAAGCCTCGCTGATGGATTATTAGGCACTGTCAAAGTTTCAGCAGAGTGGAAAACTTGGAGGCTGGAGTGAGTAGTAACCCATGAAAAATCACCTCTTCCTTTTCCTGTTCATGGCAGGGCAGCGTGTCCAGATCAAAGCCACCCGTCACCGCTTGGCCTCAGTTGCACAATTTACGAGGCACTGGGGCACCAGCCCATTAACAGCCCTGGTAATTCATTGCAAGGGCAACAGGAGGTGTAAATCCCCTCCCCTCCAAATTTACACATTTACCTAATTGTCCCCCAGTTGCTGGACCTGGACGTCAGAGGGGCTGATGTTATGAACAAGGAGGGCCACAAGAGGTGCAACAGGGAAGGAGAGAGACTGAGGAGAGAGTCTGGGGTGGTCAGCGTGGGTGGGAGAGGCATGACTCAGGAGGCAGACCCTCTTTCCTTTGCACCCATTAAGTAGCAGAAAATCTCATTGGTTTTAATTGCATTTTGACCTTCCGGAGCTCCTCTTGGCTGTTTCCCTTGGGATCGGAGTTGGAGAAGGAGCATGCTTCATGCACATGGGCAGCCGGGAGGCCTCCACATTTTTCAAGGTTTGTGAGACATTGTGCTCTACACGCATGGCAGTCCCTGCTGCCAGCAGCTGGTTCAGAGGCTCAGCAACACCAAAATCATTGATGGCAGCAGGTAACACCAGCTAAGGGGAGATACGAGGTCCTGACATGCTTTGGGACCTCACGTTCTAGCAGCCTCTAGGTGGATAACATACACCTACCACTCCATCACTTTACTGGTGGTACTCAGACATACTGTCTTCTCTTACGGTCTTCTGCAACATGCCCACGTTCAAAAACAGCTTTGCAGAAAGCAAATTCTTTGTTGTTCTCCAAAGATAACAAAGATCAGATTTACTCTTTATTTTCTTGTTTCTGGCTACTTTATCCATTTCCTCTCACTCTCTTTCTCTCTTTCTTTACCCTCCCCTTAGTCTGCCAGGTCCCCTTTTTGATTTCCTATCACCATTTCACACGCCGTGCTCTGTTTTCCCTGCACTAGTACCTTTCCGCTCTTTCGCACTTGGCTCCAGCTGTTTCTGGCTTTCAAAAAGTCCCCTTCAGTTTGCTCTTCCCTGACTTTGTTCATTCTTCTGGTGTTCCCTGTGTAAAAGCTCATCTCTGTAACGTCAGCTAGTATTTGATATCAGAAAACTTGCCCTCAGGTATATGAGTAGGTTTAAAACACCTACGTATTTACAAGAAAACTTTGAATGTGAGTTTTCCACTCCCCCAATCTGTACACTAGAACTAAATCCTCATCAGAGGTGCTTGCCTGTAAGAGCAGCAGTGGAGATAAATAGGCTCTGAAGCAGAAATGGGAGGCCCACCAGTAGTATTCAGTAAGTGAGATAAGATGGCCAGATCAGTGGAGTGTTTTCTTCCAAAAATCTTTCAAATTTCCCTAAAAAATGTCCTTTTTAAAATTAATTCCGCTAGTTTCTTTTGTGTCATGTTTAGGTTACTACTCATCATTTCTGTTTGAAGCAAAACTAGAAACAGATTTCCATGAGCAATTTCCCCCAGAAACCCATTTTCTTTTTCGTACTCTGAAGTTCACAACAAATACACCTAATTTCCCAACTGCTGCTTGCCACGCACTTGACCCCCTGGTTGCGGGAGCAGGCAGATGCGCCTGCAAGACAGGAGAGCACTGGTTTGGCTTAGCAGGGGCCAGGGCAGCAACCAGCTAAATGGGGATGAGGTCTGAGTGTTTCCTGTTCCTCCTCACAGAGCAAACACCGGCCTTTAAAACATGACCAAGAATAAGAATCGGGCAATGTTCTTTGGTTAAAAAATAACCAGAAAAGGGTAAATGGAGAGAAAGTGCAAATGAGAAGAGACTGGTCTAGCTGGGAGAAAAGGGCATTGTTAGGGTAACAATTTGGAAGGAAAATCTATGAGATTTGGGTTCATAAGTGGTTGTCACTCTTGAAAATGTGATTTAGGCACTTCAGTGCTTTTTAGGTGCAAGAAATTAATTTCTGGTTAAGAGGAAGGAACACAGAAATGTAGCAATTCCACGAACAACTTGTAGTAGAGGAAAGGAAAGTTAAGACACTTTGCCAGTCATGACTTACTGGAAAGCAGATCTCAGCCTCACATGCAGCTTCTCCAGGGTCCGTAACCCTGGGAGGACACAAGAAGGAGATGAGGAAAGGTTTTGATGGCTCGTCTGTGTTATTTTCCCAGAAAGGAGCCCCGTAAATGTTCTTGGGTGTTGCCATGGAAGTTACAGCCAATTCAAGAGTCGGGGTTATGGTTTATTCCCACCTCTAAAGGCAGATGGCTCGTCTTCGCCAATCAGAAGAGAAGAGGAGGGATGAGATGAAGCCCTTCAGCAGACAGTGAGAAATGAAACAGAGCCATGAGATGCCAAACCTTTGATATTGCACAGAAGAGAAGTCCAGCGTGTGAAAGGGCAGAGCCTCCACCAGGTCTTGCAACACATGTGAAATCCATCAGGGTCACCGTTCCCATGGTGCTCTGTTGTCTGAGCCATAACACGACACCCTATGGGGAGGGAAAGGCGTCTTGTGGGCAGGGGGAAGAGCTATCTGGGCTTTTAAGAGGCTGGCTGGGAATTAAGAGAATACTTTATGGTGGTTACACTCTGAATTTATAGTTTCCTCCTCTTGCCTTTTAATGTTCTCCTGCCAAATTACCTACAGTTTGTCCCATAACTTCAAGCTGCCCTGCGGTCTGACATGTCCCAGCACCACCTGGGACACATGAAAGAATAAAAAACAAACAATCTATCAAAAAAGAGAAGGGCTGGACTGCAAAATGTAGATCCTTTTCTGGACCTAAACCCTAATTGTCCAGACTCTTGGGTCAGGATTTAATAGATTTGCCATCTCGTGATAGGGCAATGGTGACATTTAGATGCAGATCAGAACTTTCTTATTCTAAAAGTGTGACTCGGGCACCCCATTTTCAAGAAGCTTTTGGCTGTGAAGTTCAGCAAACATCTACTGACTGTTAACTAACCTCTCTGTCTTACGACTTAGAGGTCTGAGCTATTCTGCACACATCTGTTCTCTAGAGATAGAAGAAGAAAGTTCATCACCAGTACCTCCCAGAGCTTCAGAGCACAGTAGGACACCTGCTCAGAGCACTACCTTCTGGTACTTCCCATTGCTTTCCTGAAGAAGCTAAAATCAGGTCACACGTAGCTGCTAATAAAACTTCTGCTGAGAACCTGCCAGCCATTCATTGCTTGGAGGTGAGTAGTTGCCCCAGAGTCGAGGGTTTGGGAACCTATGTAAAATATTTTTGGAAACCTGGCCATATTCTGTGGATACGTGGAAGCTTGGGTGACTTTTACAGAGCTGTCTAGGGAAACCAAAAACCAGCAGTGGACAGGCCACTTTCAGAGAGCAGGGAGAGAGCTGGGAAACTTAGATGGGAAGGGGGCAGGCGTGCAACAGAAGAGGAGACCTAGTGTAAATGTGAGTGACCACCCACGGTTGCATCATTTCACTCACAACAGACCTCTTTCAAGAGCAAGCACAAACAGTACATTTGCAAGTGCCTGCTAAGATGATGCCGCAGCATGCGTGAAGGAGTCCCAGGGCATGATCAATTCATTTTTTTTCCCTTTTTCTGAAAGCAAAAAGCCTTTCCTATTCATAGATGCTCCTGTCCCAGTCTCTGTGCCATTGTCTGGCCTTCAAAGCAGCCTCTCAAAATTAAGGTCGTGTACTCCCAATGGAGAAAGTCTTCTGGCAGCAGAGGAGAAGAGAAAATAAAGCCTTCTCCACAGGTGGCACTGTTAACATGACCTTTGTTTCAGAGAGTTGGTCAGGGTTTATAACTGCTTGTCTGTACGTCCTGGGGTCTGGCTATGTCTTTATCTTCATTAAGGTCTTTTCTCATCTCCCAGGCTGTGTCTCCCTCTGTCCCTCTGCAGCTGACCCATCTCTCCTTCCATCCCTGGTGGATCCTCCTCTTCTCGGTGGGGAGCACAGGAGCTGAGGCTGCCATGTGTGGGCTTCCAGCAGAGCAGTTCTCTGCCACATGTGTCCTCACCAGGAGCAGAAATGCAAACCCAGCGGTGGGAACAAGCTGCCTTTTCTCCCAACTGCCCTCCCCGGTGCTGTGTTCCAGCAGCTCACCTCAGTGGCTCTAAAACAATTAGGAGGTTTGAAGTTTCACACGCCCCAGCAGATACAGACCGGACAACTCATCTGTTATTGCAGCCCCAGCGCACAACACTTTGTAATGACGTGGGGAATCCTGAACTTGGCAACCCCTCCTTGACCTTTGCCTGAGAGTAGGGTCATCCCTAATATCCGGGATGGACGCTGGTTGAGCTCGCATACCAGTCGCTTTCAGCTGCCGTGCAGGGAACCCAAGCATCCCGACACAGGGCATCACCTGCCAGCTCAAGCATTAAACACTAATCCCAGTAGGACTTTCACTCCTCCACCTCTGAGGTGGAAGCAGATTAGGAATTTGATCTCCCAAGATTTCTGCATGAAAGTTGCCCTTGAATCGGCTCCCTGTAGCTTGTCCATCTCTTTGGGGTTTTGTCTTTCATTAGATGCTGCTGCCCTTTGGGCTTTTTTTTTTTTTGAGGTTTTCTTCATTCATATCTTGGGGGATTGCAGGGGGACCTTGAGGGTGCTCAGGTACTTGGATGCTAGGCTGCAAATTTGGGGGAACCCTAGTGGTTGTGAGACCTCCCTCAAAAGCACGGTGCCTACACTGTGGGATCCATGGCCATTAGGAAGCATTTCTTTACCGAGAGGGTGGCCAAACACTGGAACAGGCTTCCTAGAGAGGTGGTCGATGCCCCAAGCCTGTCAGTGTTTAAGAGGCATTTGGACAATGTCCTTAATAACATGCTTTAACTTGGCCAGCCCTGAATTGGTCAGGCAGTTGGACTAGATGATCATCGTAGGTCCCTTCCAACTGGAATACTTCTCTTCTCTTCTCTTCTCTTCTCTTCTCTTCTCTTCTCTTCTCTTCTCTTCTCTTCTCTTCTCTTCTCTTCTCTTCTCTTCTCTTCTCTTCTCTTCTCTTCTCTTTTCTGCTCTATCCTATGGCCAGAGAAGAGCTCAAGGGTCTCGCTGGGACTGTGAGGAGGCCATAGTTGCAGGAGAGGACAAAACCACCGCATGCAGTAGTGGCCATTTTACCCTGTGGGCAGGGTGAAGGAACAACCACCAGCGTGGTATAAAAGGGCTCACCTGAGACAGGCACAAGGCCAGATCTGGCAAAGGAGGGTGGCTGGTATCAAGATGGCGTGGAGAGCAAGGTCTTCTCTCAGCTCTGTAGCCGTGGGGATCCAAGCTCTGGGTATCTGCTCTCCCAATTAGCTCTGGAAGGATCTACCTACTTTCTCTGTCTTCTTTCTGCTCTGGGTATGGCTGCGCAGGTTGGGTCATCTGTCCTGTGGGGACTCTGCCCTTGGTGACCTGCTGCAGCAGCCCTGGCCTCTCAGATCACAACTTGAACCTTCCAGTAATCACTGAAGGGCTTTGAAGAGACACACTGGGTTTCTTTGCTTGTGTTTCAAAAGTTTGAAGACTTCTCTCTCTTGACTAAAACAGAGAAAGGCTTAAACCCTTTTTCCCCACAAAAATACTTCCTTCAATATGTTGCCTCCAGGAGCTGAAACTTTTCAGAAAATATGTAAAAGACACCTGGTATTAGGCAGCCGGTGACAAAACCATGTCCTAGCATCGTTATCCGGCAGGGTCCCCTACCTACCTGCTGTTGGTTAGCCTCAGGTTTGATCGAGGACAGATGTCTCCTCTGCAGAGGAGGAGAGGGAGGTTTCTCCTGTTCCTACCTGCAACGTTAGGAACAGACACCGCATGAGAAAGCAGAGACCTGGGACTGCTGTTAGGTGAGGTAGTGTCTCCTCAAAGGGGAGCCCACAGTGCGGGCATTGAGAGCGTCTGTCCTCGGGGCTGCTCGGCCCTCGCTGCTGCCTGCCAGGGCTGGGCAAACGCAACCACATCATTTGAGGTTTGGGAAAGGCAGTGAGCTAAGCCTGTGTTGAAATGAAAAAGGGGGAAAATAAAAAAGGTAAATTCTTTCCAAGATCTGTTTTCCTTGGGACGAGCAGCCTGATGATTTAGCAAGACCGCCTGGTTATTTTTCCACATCACTGCCTTTGGCCCCTTGTTCGGAGCTGCTGAGCTGGAGAGACGGGAAGGCAGCAAACTCTGGGGAGCAGAGCCAGAGCTGGGGGCTGGTGCTCACCAGTGCGGGCTTGTATCTGCAAAACCCACCAGAAAGAGCAGGGGACCACAGGAACCTCCTCCACAGGCCTTTTCCTCCTCTGACCCTGGGACCCAGCACCCACCAGGCTCAGCATCAGTGTGGGCAGCGTCCTACAGCACCTTATCGTAAAGTGCAGAGGGAACAACCAGCCCAGGGAAACAGTGCCCCAGCCAGAGCCCTTCTCCCATCCAAATTCCTGTCCTTGCAAGCTCTCTGCAATCCCAGATGGTCACCGTGGCCTTCACCCTACAGAGGTGCTGCAGACCAGTGGAAGGAGAAGTCCTTTCCTACCTGCCCACCACTTCATGCCCAACACTAGCATGTTGTGTCAAAGCAGGTAGTCATCAACCCTCCAACCTGCCTCCACCACCTTTGTTTGGTTCTGCCGTGCTGGAGGGAGTCAGCCCCTACCTGAAAAGCTCTTATGAAGTCGGGTCAGGTCCCCTGTGGGGTCTCCCCAGCTCCTCTTATTGCTATGGTATAAGTGGACAAACCCATCCATCCCATTCCCGGCTGTGCCCGGCGGGGAGGTGGCGGTGCTGAGCGTGATGCTGTTTAATTCGCGTTGCCGTTCTCCACCGACAGCACCTCTCGCAGGGATTGCAGAGTAGCCAGCGTGCCGCAGTTGGATTGAGCAGACAGATTTAATTAAGTTGCGATTTAATTACCTATCAGCATCCCTATTTAATAAAGCTCAGGAGGATTTTAATTTAAAAAAATAATAATAATAAATGATATGGCCTGTCACAGAGCGGTGGTAATGGCACCCAGTCCAGGCAGGATGGCGTTGCGGGCAGCGTCCCTTGCCCTGCGGGGACAGGCAGCAGGAGGTGGCCAGGCTCGAGCAGAGCCTGCAAGAGCCAGCGCAGATTGCAGGGGGGGACTGTGACCCGCCTTGGCAGCCGGCGCGAAGCCGAGTGCTCAGGGCTTGCCTCCCAGCGCTCCCACTCCCACCTCCACTTGCTCGTTTCTCCTCTCGCGTGCAGAGATTGAAAGGCACTTGCGAGCCTGCGCCCGCTGCCAACAGCCCCGTGTTTTCCTGAATATGGTTTGTCATTTTTGCCGTCTGCTGAAGCTCTCTGCCTGTGACGGGAGGTTGGCTTTCGTGGTGGTTGGCATCTCTCCGGTGTCCTTGTTAGACAGCAAAATCAGGGTGTGGACGCTGGTTGGGTTTGCTGGTGGGGTTTTGAATACCCCCAGAGAGACCCAGTGTGTTATTTTAACCTGAGGTTTAGTTTTGACTCACTAAGCTGAAGTCAAAATGCAGATGCCCAGCTGTGTGTGATGCTCAGGGCCATCAGGATTTGGGGACGTTTGGAGAAGACACTTTGCTTTGGCTGCTCTCTGAGCAGTAAGTTAAGATGTCAGCCAGCGGCCATGCCCAGAGTCTGGGAGAATTTCCACCAAAGAAGGTACTCATCCACTTTAGCCACTATCTCTTTCCAAGCTCACAATGTTGCACACAACATTCATCTCACTGTTTTGCTGAGGTTGTTTCCTAAGGGTTAAATTGTGCTTGAGGTTTTATTTCTTTTGGGCCAGACCCAGCCCTGTGGCAAGCAGACGTGATCGTTATCCCAGGGTGAGACTCACCAGCTTTACGTGAGCTCAGACGCTGGCCGGGGACCTTCTGGTCTTTGTCACCGGCGGGGACAGGTTTCTTGTTCTGCCATCTGTGTTCATCCTGTTTTCTGTTTTAGAGCTTTTCTTTAATGGAGACTCACCCGGGACCTTTGTGTCTTGCAGGTCCCCATTGCATCTCCCCACTGAGGAGGATGTGTCGACACCAAGTTTAGCACTTCTTGAACTATGATAACTGTAAACACAATATAATATAAAGGAAGCAGTGTTTTTAAACAAGAAAAATGAAGGAAAGCCCAAACCTTTCCCTAGTCACCAGCATCACACCAGACGAGCCTGAGCTCTAAAATACCTCCAAGGGGATCATATATCCATATGTGCTTCCCACCTGTGCCTGGGACATCACATATGGCTTCCTCAGCTCTTGCTCTGGCCTCTGAAAGACATCTAGATTTGGGGCACTCACTTTTAGACACTCCTCAGTTAAGTGTAGTGGGTCCCCTCCCTCCACCCCCCCCAAAAAGCCACTTTCCAATGGGGATAACAGCCGAGACAGAGAAACAGACCTTGATGTTTCTATTGTTTCATGGTAATAGTGCCTGTCCTGAGACCCCAGGCCTGACAGATTGACATAACAGGTTAATAAGTGCTTTCCACTTCTCCTAAAGGCTAATTAAATATTAATCCACTTGGTGAGGTCAGCAAAAATAACAAACAATTGGCAGAGTGAAATTCGTTTAATTAATTCTCCTGTGGAGGTTTTTCAAGCATCTTCCTCCCCTGACACACCGCTGCCTCGGCTGTGGTAACCTACAGTGAAATCAGACCTTATTGTTTCTGGGTCTGCTTTTCTCAGATATTTAATTTTGCTTCATTATTTTGTTTTTTAGTTTCTGAATGTTTGTTTGGGTATTGCCCAGGGCCCTAAGCACGGAGATGACAGAAGAGAAAGAAGGGAATGCAGAAGTGGGGTGCAAAGATGAGGAAGGAAAGATGGACAAAGTCTTCTTAGAAGGCTCCAACATTCAGCTGCCAAAGGCATGAGGTGCTCTTGGTCTCTGCAAAATGAAACTCAGGCACAGTTTTTTGATATTAATTTTATCGCTGGAAATATCAAGAAATAGGTATCTTTCTTATTTCTAGACAAAAACTCCTTGTAGAGACTAGCAGGGTCCGACAGCAACCTGGGCTGCCAGTGGAAGCAGCTGTCCCACCAGGATCTCAATTACCTGCATGTGGATTTGTGGCTTCTGTGACAAACAGGTGCAGTTTGCAAGTAAAAGCACCAGCAAATCCAGAACGTGCAGGGACTCAGCCCTGGTACCGACAACGGCATCCCCAGCACCCTGTACCCTCCAGTACTCCCAAGCCAAGCTGTCTGTCCCTTGCTTCCCTTCCAGGAGGGTAGGGGAGAGCCTCTGCGCCTCTGGGTGCTGTGAGCACCCACAGCTCCTGAACCTCGTCATGCAACCCCATGCTTGAGTGTCTTTCCTCCTCTCGCTATCAGTTCCCTTAAGGATAACTGCAACAGGACGGACGCCTTGAACATCCTTTTTGGTGGCCGGCTTGGTCTTTCACCAGAACAAGTTCACTTTCAGTGTAATGAAATTCATCTGACTAACGATCCCTATTCTAACAGTTCTACAGCAAGACCCCATTTGCTTTGGTAACGGCTCCATTAAAGCACATCCCTGCATGGCAGGGGATGCCAAGGTTTGCTCCGGAGACAGTGCTTTTGCTGTCTTCTGTGCCCACCATCCTTCACGTGAGCACATCACTGGCTTGCTCAGTGTTATTCTACTCGCTTCCAAAGAATCTCCCTCGAAGTGCTGCCTGCTGGTGTCCAGCTCCATTTTGAACATTTCTGGACGCGGCACTGCGCTGCACTCGAGCAACGAACGCTGCATTTGTGTTCATGCACTCACCCGTCCCTCCACACCACGACTGACGTAGACGCAGCAGCTGGAAACAGGCAAGGAAGACTGGGAATTTCTCCTGTCTCTGCTAGAGGACAGACCCATTACAGAAATAATTTCTCGAGTGACCCCTGTCTCCTCTGTCGCAGCCTTCGTGCTGCAGCGTGCCCAGCATGCTGAGTGGGAGCACAGTGCTTGGGGCATCTGTCACTGCAGAAATCGTGCAGCAGGTGCCCCTTAGCCTTGGTGGGGGTGGCGTGGGGTAAAAGGGGGGCAAATCATCTCAGCCAGCCTTTAGGTAAGCCTTTAGGGTGCCTTTCTCAGAGCTGTCATCTTGGGAATGGGAGAGAAAGGGGTGATGCAGAAGACAGCGCAACTGGGGAGCAATGAACAACCCCAAGAAGGAAACTGGAGCCTCCGTGCCTCCAAAATGCACTCTTAGAGACCAATAACAAATAACAAACTTCCCAAGCAAAGGGATACAGAAAAAAAAAAAAATCTTCATACACAGAGGTTGCATTGGGTCTGTCTCCAGCTATTTCTCCAAGCATCTGCATGTCTGGAGGAGGGTGTCCCCATGGACACTCCATGGCTGATTTCCCTGTGGCGCGAACGGCAACCCAAGCTCACCTTTCAGCATGACAGGGGAAAGCGTCTTTGGGCATGGAGCCTTCCAGGCATCAGTCCAGACGTGGAGAGAACTGAGGGAGAGTGGGGAAACTTTCTCCGGGTTACTGCTTTAGTTCCACGTTAATTTTTTATTTATCTGAAAGTGGCACTGGAAGGGTTTTCAAAGTGAGTCTAAAGTAATTAGGCGCTCCTGCTGATGGATTGCACTGGAGAGACATGTGGATTATTTATTACAAAGTCACTTGCTAGAAAGGTTAGAGGCTGAGAAGTAATTATTTTTTCCTTTTCTTCCCTTTTTTCTTTTTTTTAAGTGGAGGAATCAGCAGGGGAGAGAAGCTAAAGTTCCTCTGTGAAATATTCCCTCCTGGCTAAGTCCCCCTTCTGTCCCTTCTCCCACAGTGGTGAATGGGACGGGACCCCCAGGGAGGACGTGAAACAGGAGCTCATGAAGCCGCGACTGCTGGAAGTGTGTTTTGGATGGAGATCCCTGCCCAGCACGCACCCTTCTGCACCAGGGACACTGAGGGGTTCCCCACTCTTTGATCTCAGCATGTCATACCTGCAACCTGGGTCAGTTTTGAGGCTGCCCGGCTCACCCAGCCAAGCCCACAAAGGCTGTGAGGATGGCCGGTTCGCATGGCACATCTGGCACACGTCTGGTGGGTGTTTTGAGCAATACCAGGAGGATTCAACGCTTCCAGCAACCTCAGCTGCCTTCTCCTCTCCTGCCTTGTAATCTACGTCTAGGACGGGAATTGAATCCGAAGAAATGCAATCCTCGACCTTGAAAAACAAAGCCAGGCTTGGCACAGTCTATGGATGAATATGCAACAGCCCTAATCAGGAATCCTTTGTCAGAAAGGGGATAATTGTGGCTAACAACATGTTAGTGTAGTGCTGGATCTTCAGGCTTCTAACAGCTTATAAAATCAGGATCCTTTTTTGGTGGGAAAAGCTGAGCGAAGAAAGACATGCTCAAGCAATTAGTCACTGGAGAATTCGGCTCCTGACAGACAAAGTCTTGCGACATTCGGAGCAAGAGCCTGGGATGGAGTCAGGAATTAGAGGATGTTCTCGGGGGAGTGGTGTTGACACAGGGAAGTTGGGAGGATCGAGCATTAACAGCTCTGCTCTGTTTGTGTTCTTTAAATGGTGCCCATCTCCATGGTGTCTGGGCATGTATTACCTCAGCTTTATGGGGCATAGCTATTTGAGGTCCTTGCCAAAAAGAAAAAAAAATACTGAATAACCCTTGTCCCCTTGCAGGGGTCAGTCTGGTTTTAGGTGAAAAATGGTATGAGCTGCTTAAGGCCAGCGAGCAGGTATCAGAGCTGGGGCGGTGCTGAGGACCCCCCAGCCCTGTGCTCCCATTGCCCAGCCACGTTTCCAGCCGCCGCTGGCCGCGCATCAGCACAGCCCTGGGAAGACCCTGCCTGTGGTGTCACCACCTTGCGCCAGTCATGTCTGCCCGGGGCACCCAGCTAGGGACGTAGCCTGCGTTTCCGGGGCCTGTTGTCCATGGCTGGCCTCCAGGCCACCCAGGCAGAGCTCTCCTCTGACAGCAGCAACCCCCGTCTCATGGTATTTATAGATCCCGTCCATGTCCTCAGCTAGGAAGGCATCCGTAATCTCTTACAGATGTTGGCGAGAACAAAGCCAGCCAGTGACTCGAAAGGACCGCCCAGCAGAGTAATGGATGGAGACCTATTTCTTAGTCACCTCTGACATTCCTCCCCCTGCGCGCTCTCCCTCTTCCCCAGGAGGCTCATTGGGGCCTGCCTGGTGCTCCCCAGAGTCCCAAAACCTTCCCTTGGGCAGGGACTCATCCCCATTCCTAGCGAAGAGAGTCTCAAGAAACTGTCCTCCGTCCTCCCCAAAAGGGATGGGACGTTCTCCTGGAAACCTCAAAAGCCACATGAAAGAAGGAGGAAGAGCACGGGAGGAAGGTGCCCCTGCACACTGGCGTAGCAGACGGCTCCTGCCTGGTGGGCTGGCTGCTCTGACAGGTACAGCCACCCCAAGGTGTTCCCTGCCAGCTCTCCTGGAGCTTTGGGGTCAGGCAGCACCCGTGCCACCCTGCTGTACATGCACATCTCCTGGCTTTCCTGCACATCAGGGTGTTTTGCCTTCCCCTAAATCCTTATATTACCATCTCAAGTTTTCTCCTCCAGGTGTCAATATCTCCTGCACAGGAACAAAAATCTTCTCTGGTCTCTTCAGCATCCTTTCCCTTTTTTAACTCACCATCTCCAATTTCCTCTTCACTCCTGGGTCAAAGCCCATGCCCAAATTCTCCATTCTGTCCCCTTCGTTTTCTTTTCCCCTTTCCCTTTCTGGACCTTTTCTGGGCCTTCCTCCAATTTCCTTCTTGCCCTACCCCAAATCCCACCCTGCCTTCTGTGCGGGGAGGCTCATACTTGGCAGTGCCGGTGCGGGGCCACCCAGCTGCCCCGGGGTCTGGCAGAGCATGTCCTGTCCTTGTTTTCAGGTCGACATCCCATCTGCCAGGAACCCAACTGTTTGCCTGGCAAAAACCAAGGTGTGAGATCTGATTAGGAATTTACTTGCCTGGATGCTGTCATGTCCCCCTCTGCCATTGCCTGGGACCTTGGTCCCTTCATTGGGTTGTCCCATGGAGGATTTCTGGGGAGCTTCGTGAGCTGGTGAGAAGCAATAAGCTCATGGACTCACACCCCAAGCAGGTGAACACAAAATAGCCCTGGCAAGAGGGATGAGCCAGCTCAGTGGAAAATGAAGCACATGGAGCTGCCAGACACAGTCTTCTGGCAGCACCGAGGAGAAGGAGGGGTGTGTTGGCTGGAGAGGTTCAACTGGGAAGGCAGCACCGGCTCCCGTCCCCTCTGCACTTAACTGCACAAGGATCTGCAGCCAGGCAACCTTTTAACGAGGGTCCGATTCGTAACACATACATTCTCCTTGAATCACTGCTAGAAATAACTTTGAGGTCATACGTCCTGGCCGACCACCTGCTGAGCTGGGCGTAGTGTTTAGGGGCTCAGCTATTCCACGTGTTTTGGAGCCGTATGGGAGCGTGCTGAGCAGCTCCCTGGCCGGCAGTCCTGTCCAGCTACACCGTGCTACAGCTGCGTTTCGCTTGCTTTTAATTGCATCTTCTGTGGCACCTTAGGCTGTCCAAAAAATCCACTACAGGAACTGAGGCAGCAGGTAGAGGGAAGCCGGATTGTCCTCTTGCTTTGCTCAAGTCTCAAATCTTTTGCCCCAAAAGCCAGCCACATCGAGGCTTTCCTCCTCGCCGCAGCGTGGCCTCTCGGATGGCCGTGCAGGAATTTGCACCTGGAATTTCCTATGAGGCTGAAGTTGCTGTTAGACCCCGACTGAAGCTCGACTGTGGGGAAGAGGAGCCCTTTGGAGACCGCCTTCTGGAGGCTTGGGCTCCTTACCGGTGCCGACCCCCTCCACGGGGAGCGAGGCAGGACGGACAGACAGACAGACGGGTAGGCAGTGGTTTGGCAGCACTTGGCAGAACGGTGCCTTTGTACTGAGCCGGAGCAGGACCAGCCGAGGCCCTTTTAATGAGTTATTCTTGTCAGGGCAGCCCGCCGAGACAATATTCACATTGATGCTCGGGCTAATGGCAAAACCGGCTTCCAAACCCGCAGCGGCCAAGGGAGGGAGAGGGGCGGCCGCCTGCACGCAGCAGGGACCAGCGCCACCGGCACGGGGAAAGGGGAGGCTGGAGCAAGAGGACGAGCGGGGAAAGCAGGCGTCTCCTCCCATCGCCGACGTCCCGTGCAAAGGGCACAGACCTCCTGCTTTCGCCGCCCTTTGCATTGGTTGGGGTTTTTTCCCCTCCATCAGCCCCTCGCCCCCTCCCCAGCCCCTCCGGGAGCATGTGCAGCTGGAGCCGTTTTCGCGGGGCGTGGGGTCTCCCCGCGTCTGTCCCCCACCCCGCGAGAGCCACGGTGCAGCCAGCGCAGCCGTCGGCGGGGCTTTGTCAGGAACCAAACACAGTAACTGTTTAACGATTTAACTGCACTAATGAATATTGGGCCAGATATTTTCAAGGCCTGTTCAGACTGATTACTTGGAGAGCTGAGTATGTCTACCAATTACCCAGGCAATTAGGCAACTAATTAAACACTTACCCTCAGCTTCATAAACAGAAGAGAGAGAGAGGGGAAAAAAGGAGGGAGGGAGAGAGCTGGCTCCAGTTTCTGTGAAATATTAGCTGTCAGAAATTGCCGCTTGCAAGGAAAGGTGCACAAAGGCAGACGGATCCGGGCGGACAGAAAGACTGACAGCTCGCGTGGGGGAGCGCAGCCCTCGGACCCTTCGTTTCACCAGCGCCAACAGCATGGAAGGGTGCAGAGCCGCCGGGTTTGCCCTGCCCGGGCAGGCGATGGGCTTCAGGACACATCCAAGCCGTCACTCCCTGCCCCTTTCCTGCTCGCCTGTGACCACCGGGGCTGCAGAGCCAGCGCTCATCAACACACCGTCATCCAGCACGATGCTGGCAGGGAGGTGGCAGGGAGGGTGCTCACCCTGGGGGTGCCCGAGCACCTGGTGGCTCCTGCCCCATGCAAAAACATGTGTGGTGAAAGGAGAGAGCAGTGAGCTGCAAGCCGGACCGCTGGAAGAATTGCTTTGCAGGGGACAATAAGCAGAAATAGCCCCAGAGTGTGCATGCAGTAGGGTTTATGGCAGTTTAGGACACCTTGGGTTTGATCCTTTTAGAGATTTTTAGGACCAACACTGGTGACCAGCTCGACATCTTGCCAGCAGCGGGAGGGTGGAGGCCATGCACAGATTAAATCCCACGTCTGGCATCTGCTCAGGCCGCTGCTACAAAGGAGTTTTATGTTAAATCCAAAGCTCATGTGACAAAGTGAAGCAGCGTGGTTCCCTCCAGGCAAGGCGCAGCAGAGGTGTTTCACGTTGGGCTCCCTACTTCTGCCATGCTCAGCACTGGTGGAAGGGACCAGCCAGGTCCTGCAATTCACCTAGCCTCTGCAGAGACATGTATTTTCCTAGAAATAACAGGAAATTCTCAGGAAAAATTGTTGTTGGAGGGTGTTTGGAAACGCTCATGGCTTTGCAGCAAATTTTGACAAAGACTTCTGCCTGGAAAAAATTGAAAACATTGGGAAAAAGTGGAAATATTTGTGTTATTTTTAATTACTTTGCTATACAGTTCTCCTTTTGAAAATATGGTTGCGCCTCCATTTTCGAAGACAGATTTTGAAGAATTTGAAGACCTCATGGGAGCTGTGCTCCTGCCTGATGCAGGGTCAACCCCACGGTAGTGATGAACCTGCTTGGAGGCTCAGAAAGCCACCAGCCATACTCTTTTTAGCAGGTTGTGAAGACATCTGTCCATTTTTAGATGAGTCAGGTCTTCATGCCGTTTGTTTGTCCATCCAGGTGCAAATCTGAAACCAGAACAGGATCAGAGAGATGCTCAATGATAGATTATTTCCACATCACACCCACTGGGTTCTCTGCCTGGCTAGATGGGATCTTGCAAGGGGTGTACATTTGCGATACTCTCAGAGCTGAAAGGACAGGAGGAAAAGCCTGAAGTCTCTCTGCACTGAGACACTCCGACAGCGTAGACCTATCTACTCTCTTTTGATACTGTTCATCTTGAAGTGGTGTTGCCTTCTGAAGTCCATAACAAGGTGGATCAGATTGCTTGGGGGTAATTCCAAATATTTCAGAGGATAAAATCACCCCCGTGAAGGTGGGATAATACAGGAGCTGCCTTGACAAGCTATATATTGGTAGTACAGGCAGATGGACTTCATCTCGCTCGTGAATATTCAGATATAGATGTACCTTTGCTGAGCGCAGTGGTGGAGCTGGTAGGAATAACTGGATGTGACACGCGGTTGATAACGCACAGATGGCACTTAACAAGGTAAATGAGTGAGCTGATGGGCTTCACTGGAGCCTTCAGACAAGGCAGAGATGGAGTGTGCATAGCCCTGGAGTTTGAATGACCTAGAGGTTATCCACAGAAGGGCTCTCGCTGTACCTGCTCAAATGGCACAGCTGGGTTCAGGGCAGCTATAGCTGCATATTTCCTCTTTCCAAGCCCTCCAAGATTTTTTCACTCTTTGGCATTGTGGTCCTTCAAAAATAGCCCCTCTATGACCATGTGGCCCGGGAGGGCTGGATGATGATTCACCAAGGCATGTTTCATTGCTGGGCTCCTGTCTCATCGTTCAATTCCCTCCACAACCTCCTTCCCCTGGGCTGCCTGCTTGGGCAGCCGACAGTGGCTCCTGGATGAGCATCCAGACTTTCTAGGACCACTGCAGCCTTGTTCTCTGATGCTTTTGCAGCTCTCTTCTCCTCCACATCATTGAACTTCCCAGGTGTGCACCACTCACCATGCTGGGAAAAACAACCCAGCTTTGTATAATGCCCATACTGAACGTAACAATTACTGAGGAGCTGGTTTTATTCAGATCTCATTTACTAAATCAAATATATATTTTTTTCTCTTCATGTGCATTAATTTCCAAATCTTAAAGGTTTCCAGTCTCTCTCTGACACCTCCCCTCTCCACCTTTCTGAGATGTAGCCCTGCAGAGCTGAGATTCCCAAGGCCCCAGGGACTGTGGTACTGCTTTCTGGCTTGCAGATGTCCAAGTGACATGGACAAAAGGTCAATCAGCCATAGGACACCGTGAAACTGTGGTGGCCTGCCATCACAGATCAGCCTATAGCAGCATTGTTCGGTGATGCCAGCTTCTGCCTTGCATTTCATTGGGAAACCACGATGTCTCCACCTTGGTGTAGGTGGAGCCGTGGCAGAACTTGCTTGAACTGGTTTTGCTTCCATAAGGGAAGGCAAAAATACCCTCCCAGTAACAGTGGTGTCTCTAATGTACCGTGGGGCTCTCTTGGATTCAGGCCCACTGGGGGCAAGGAGAGTTTTCTCACTGGCTCCGGGGATGCGGGATGGGACCCTTAACTATTACTCCAAACAAAACAAGCTGTCCTGGTAATTGGGGTAGGTCTGCTTTCGCGCCAGAGAGTTGAAATGTTTATTGTGTGAAACATCAGAAAAAGGAAAGGAATCTGCTGGGAGCACTTGGTTCGTTCCCGTACAACATGCCCCAAGTCTCTGTTTGAATGCCGGGTCTGTGGCATGGAGACGGGAGCTTGTTTTGATAGTTTCTCTGCATGCAGAGGCATGAACACTTTACAGTTTTCTGTTTAAATGACCCATTTCTGAGAGCGGAAAGCACCAGCCAATGAGCTCCTGGGCCCCTCCGTATGTATCCGGAGTTTACAAACCGTCCCCACCGATCCGTGGTAGTTAATGGACACTCCTGCTGCTTAGGGGGGCTGGAAAACTGTTCCAGGTGACTACCGGCCTCGGCTAGAGACAACTCAGTCCCCAGAGGTCTGAGGAGACACATGAGAATGAACTCAGCGTTTCTCTCGAAGCATGATGTTGATTAATGACGGTGCACAGCTACGTCCTGCTGGCAAGCAGCTCGGTTGATGCAATCTGCGGGGAATAGCTGTATATAAAGGAACTGAGCGCCAGCGTTCACAACGAGCCAGTCGCCGACTGTCCGCAACGGGCTTTCAGACATAAAATTGGCAAGCAGCTTTCAAAGCTACACCTCGTCTCTTGTCACCCGCTCGCCCATTGTCACCTGGCATTTTGGCTTCAGCCTCCAGACAGACTCCCCGGACACCCTCCTCCTTGGGGACCGACCTCTTTTCGAGCTGGCTCTGGTTTTGGATCAAACAGTCCACTGGCTCTTAGGGAGCTGGAGCGGTGCTTCTGCCAGAAAAGCTGGTTTTCCTTCTTATCTTTGTTGTTCCACCTCCTCCCTGGGCTTCCACAGGTGATGGCCGAGGCTAGAAGACACCATGAGTTGATCTAGTCCATCTTTCTGCACAACACCAACTCCAGTAAGGTGGGCAAGGAGTTTGAAGGAAGGCTGCAGATCCTAATTCTTTTTGGGGTCTAACTCTTCACATCTGTCATCCTAAGGAAATCTAAACGTGGGCTGGAGACTTAAGCTCCACCTAAGTCCTCGTCTCTCATCAGTGAGCAATGCTGGGCACACCTGACACGTGGCTCCAAGCAATCCTTCTTGGGGGTCTCTGAGCTGGGCATGACGAATGCTCAGCACAGCAGCTTAGTTGGAGCTGAGGCTGCCTGGATGTGGTCCTTCGGTCTTCCTCACCCTCTCCAGGAGGAGTCTGTTTTCCCAACCACCCACCAGCGCGTGCGTGATGGAAGGCCGATGCACGATGCTGTGCTGTTGCTGTGGGAGGCTGCTGCTTTCTGCTTGCTCTCTGGCACTGTCCAGGGGGGTCTGGGATTATCTTGTGCAAAATCTGCTCAAATATGTAAGAAATAGTGGTTTGGCGTCTAGGAAGAGCTGGAAAACCCTCCTCTTCCAGTAGGGTAAGACTGCAGCCTTGAGAGCAGTTTCCTCCAGACCTGTTTCCCTGCTCACCCCAGAAGTGCTGTGCAGCCCTCCTTTGCTCCTTCGGGTGGGCAGGGGAGGAAGACCCTATCGTCTTTGCTATCTCAGCACAGTGCAGGCATTGAGTGAAGCGTCGGCGTCTTAGCATCTTTCATCCCATGTGCTCTGCATCTGAGGCTTCCTGGGAGCTCCTTGTGCAAGGTTGAAAACATCTGCAAAAGCAAAGGTTAAGATAGCTGCTGGGGATTCATGTTACCTCTCTCCCTTGAGGACTCTGTGACTTCCATTCACACCACTTCCCGCATAATCAAAAAACAAACCTTGAATGCCCGAGAATGTAACTTCTCGCAGAGGTAGGACCCACTGGTTGTAAACCCTTTGTAAAACAGCAGGTTTCCTGGTAAAACGCACTGGCTGTTTCCCAAGGGGGGTGATGCTGTCTCTACAAACCCAAGCAAGATTCACAGCGGGCAGGTTATGCAAACAGATGCTGGGGCAGGAGTGGTTTGGGGTGAGGAGAGGTAGGAAGTTGGCTCTGCTTTTGCCTGGGATGGCGGGTGAGGAGCTGATCAGCCACCCTTTCATCTCCTGCTGTCCTTGGAGGATGGCAGGACAGCAGTGACTTAGTAATGGGTTGCCAACCCCCAACCAGATTTGAGACTCACCCGAGCTGGCTGCTGAGGATCTGCTGTGCCCCTTCCTAAGAGCTTTCTTTTGATACAACCAGAAACAAATTGGAAAGGAAAAGGGAAACCCAATGCACTTTGCAAGAGAAGAGATAAGAAGCTCCCAATCAGGGCATCAAATCACCCAAGTGCCACCAGGATGCCCTTGGCTTTGCTTTCATGAAGATTACATTTGCTGGAGTCATTTGGATTAAGCTCCCAGTGTGGGGCTTACGCGGGAGGCAAAATATTAGGGCTTGGAGGATGCTCTTTTAAAAGCTGCATACTCTTTTGGGCGTCTGCCATCATTTGGGGAGTTGGAAGTGAAACAGAAGCCCATGTCTGTCTGTTTAACACAGGCCAAGCTGTGTCTGCATATTTATTTATATCCAATGAACATAATATACACTCTGGTTTCCATAACCTACGCGCGGATGGTGCAGCCGAAGACGCGACGTCCCATTTGCCCTTAGTTCAGACAATGCCAGGAGACGTCCGCGGCTTTCTGTGACAGGCAAAGGAAAATGTCTGTTTATTTCTGCCTGAGCAGCGGGTTTGTTTGATACGCTGCTATTGATTCAAGCTGCAGCTGGGCTGGATGCGGGGCGCCCAAATACGAAACCGAGGGGAAGCACGTGTGGCGACCACGGCTGTCCTGCCTCCCCTTCCCGTCTGAAGCCTCCTGACCCCTCTCCTGTTAACCACAGCCCCAAATCAGGGTGCTGGCAGGGTGGCTGCCACCTCCAGGCTTTTTAGCAAACCTCCCCCCCAGCCTTGGCCCTGGAGCCCGGCTGCAGCCGCTCTTGGGACAGCCACTGAGCCCACCCAGAGGAGGGCATCCACACAGGCTGGTGGAGCATCTCCAGGGCACCTCTGGAGCTGAGGGGCTGCAGGCATGTGGGTCAGGCTGATTTCTGGCTGTAACGCTCCTCCTCCCTCTGCCATGGACTGACACAGCCGTCTGGCAGCGGCAGATAGGCAGGACAGGGGGGAAACCACCAAAATTCAAAATGGACAGGTGTAGGATTTTTAGTTAAGGGAGAGGAAGGAAACTTTGTTCTTTTTAACACCTCTGCCCGTGTTTATTCCTGTGGTATTTTTGAAAAAAAAAAAATACTGATGAAACACTAGTAAGGACAGAGGGGAGAAGCGAGTATGAATGCTGAGTTCTGGAAAACAATTGGCGTAAAATAATAAATGAGAAAACAAGTCAACCTTCAAAAGCAGGTGGGAACAGAGTGAACATGCAAAAACTTCTGGACAGGTATTTTTTCTTCCCTCTCTCCAACAGAAGCCAACTGCAGGAGGTTGGGATCCAGCTCCCAAATTCTCCGCAGTTTGACAGAGGGGGAGGTCTCTGCTCCGTGTTTCTAGTGCACGTCCACGACCAGAAGCCAGAACAGTTGTGCCTGGATTTTGGTTTTGTCACTCCAGTCTCATACCTGTATCAAGGTGTTTCCATTCCGGTGTCCTCCTGGTGCCAAAGGAATACAACAGCGCTTGGAGGTGAAGTATGGCAAAGTTTCTGGAGGGCAGGAAAGAAATTCCCCCCAGAGTCTGGAAAGACCCTATCATTTAAATTAAATGTTAGCCTTTGAGAAGACAAAAAGAGCACTGTCTCCAACAGGGCTGCCTGGCGACATGGCTAATATTTATTACAGTGCAGGTAGTTTAAGAAAACAGAGGCATTTCACCGGGGATTTGAATCTTCAGCCTAACTAGGAGCTTGGGCTGGAAAGGTTCAGTTGCTAATTAAATCTAAGTTGGACACTGTTCCATAGAGGGCAGATTGTAACTATAAGAGGATGTTAATGTGGATTTTAAATATTTATTATAACTGAGGTAGGTTATAAAAACAGACATTCTTCCTTTCAACACTCTATAATGTCAGATTTAGAGGTTTGTCTCGGGCTGTGAGTGATTTCCCAGCAGCTGTCAGGGGCTGGAGGGCAATTTATCACCCTCCCAGTGAGAGATCTCGCCGGACAGTGAAAGATTAGCATGCTGATTTATGGCACACAAGGAAAAAACAACGTTGTTCGAGCGGGTGCCTGGGTGCTGATTTTCACACACCTGTTCCCAGCCCGGCCGCACGAGTCGGTGATTTCACTTCTCCGGCGGCGCCTCGTGGAGCCGAGACTTTAAATCACCCTGGTGCTGCGCGCTGGGACCGGGCGCTCCTGCTCCCAGGATGGCATGGGCTGAGGGGGCAGGCAGCCAGCTGGGGCAGCGGGGCTTGGTTTTTAAGGGCTTTACAGACCCAGGCTTGGTTGGAAGCTTGCGATTCCTGGTGGGGTTGGGATTTTTCTTTGCCAGGGTGTCATTGCGATGAGCTCCATCCAAGTCGGGGCGATGGGGCAAGGGCTGGTGGGGATGCACACACACCTCTGCAGAAAGGGAAAAAGTTTATCAAGGGGCGAATGGGGATTATTTTGCCCCTGGCAGCAGCCCTGGTCCCTGGCATTGCCCCTCGGAGGGCATTCAGTACCACCCCAGCAGATAGGCAAGCATCTCTCGTCTCCAAAGAGCACAACCCCGCAAGGGTTAAAACCCCTTACTCAGCCCTGCAGGGTAGATCTGCTTTAAACCGTGATTCCCATGTCTCCTGGGGTCCGTAGCCCACCGGGGTACACTCACATGGTGATGGGCAGTCACCACGCCAGCACTCCCCCCACCGGCTCCACACAGCACGGCTCCCTCCGAGGGATGAGGGGAACTGGGGGCCCAACTGCCCCTGGATTTCGTGACTGCGGCAATTGCTGCATAATTTAGGCTCTGCCGGGGAAATGCATTTATAAGGACGCCTGCTCTGTTTAGCTTCTCCTCCTCTCTCCTCATTATCTCTCCTCCTTACCTCGTCTTCTTTCCAAAGACGCTTATTAATAGGTGTGTCTTCAACACATGTTCAGGAGCTTGAAAGCCCGTTTTCAAAACATGAAAGGGAAGGGGCAAGAGGGAGCTGGGGCGTGAGGACGGTGGGAGAGCCATGCGGGAGGTAGGGGTGCGAGGAACCAGGGGGTTTTTTTAACTGTTAGTGATGGTCTGTTCGAAGGCAGGACTGAGGGTCCTCAGTCTTCTCAATTTGGGCCCAAATCTTGGAGGAAACTCCACGCAGGTGACTTGGCAAAGCGGGACAGTGGTCACTGACACTTGCTGGTGAAATGCCCCATCCCGTGCATCAGCTGCCATCCACAGGTGCTGCAGATCTCACCTCCCCACCACGGGACAGGGTAAGGATGGGAGAGGTGACCAGCACATATTGATCTCCGTGTCACCTGCATGAGTGGTGGGGAGGGAAGAGGAGAGGGGGTCCCCCAGTGACTGCACTGCTGGAGCCCGGGACGGGCCTGGTGTGGAAAAGTCTCTGGTTTGGCCACCTTGGAAATAACGCGGCTCTAGGGAGCCAGAGTGCTGGCTCTGTGGAGAAATGGCTGGGCACCGATGGCAAGGCAACATACAGAAGACGGACGTGCTTTCAGGGAGCCCAGCAGAACTGGGTTGGAAGAATCATGAAAACCGTGGCTTTGCAGTGAAAATATCGTTCAAAACCAGATTAATCCCATTGCTTCCAGTGAAGCAGCTGCATCCAAAAGGCAAGCTGACCTGTCCTGCACGTGGTCTCAAATCCACACGTGCTGAGTCATGCTCTGCAGGTCATCTCTCCACAAACCATGCATGCCCTTGGCATGAAGGAGACACCCAACTTCCACGCGCCTGAACCTGGGTGCCCCTGACAAGCTGCATTCCCCCTAAAGAGGCTCCCAGCCTTGTGAGTGCCAGACCTTGATGCCCGCGTCCGCTCCTCTTTCCTCCCTCCCTCAGCCTGGGATTTATTGATACCTTCGCACGCTTTGTCTCCGCCAGCGTAGCAGGGCTGATGCCCACATCCTGAGACATGGATACACTTGTGCAGCTCAGTCAATTAGAAGAGACCACGCCGTCATCTGATTTGGTTTGTTACTTAGGAAAGGTGACAGTGGAGACAGGATTGATTCAATAGTCTAAGACGAAGCTTGGGATGCTCGAATAAGGGGCTGTGTGTAAGTGTTAGTGATTGGTTTTAAATCAGTCTTCCGTCGCTGTGGATTTCATGTGGAGGGGGGGGCTGGGACTGAAAATCCTCTTGTCAGAGAAAACGTGCTAAAAGGGCAATTTACTCACTCCCTGCATTGCCATCCAGGCTCAGCAGGGCTCTGGAGCTGTAGGAGGCCTTCTAGTTAAACACTTAGAGTGGAAAAAACAACTTTCAGGTGTGGTTTATGACGTACCAAAAACAGATCCTGTGGGTCTGCCTGGTGCACAGCCATTTCCAAGCGGCAGAAAAGCGGTCGGAGCACCCAGAGCCTCAGCGGGGCTGCACTGGCACTGGGTCTCGTTTGGGCATCCTTCATGGGAAGGAAAACTCTGGGATGGTCTAAGATTTTGCGGCCGTTAGTGGGAATGTGTGTGCGGGGGAGGAAGGGCACAGAGGGGGTCACTTCTTCATAAAAAGAGTGGGAGGAGTGTTTGGGTGTGGGCCTCTCTCTCCCCCAACCCAGGATGGGGGGTTTGGGAGGGGGACCCTGTTTCTTGCTGAGATTTGTCTCCGCTGGAGCCAAAGATGCCAGATTAAAGGCCCTCATGAAAACATGCATTTAAAGAAGTGAATCTTGCTGAGCAAAATATGACTCAGAAATCCAGGAAACAATCTGATTCCCCCTTCCAGAAATGTCCTGGTCACTAAACCAAAATGGTTTGAAATCAAAGCTGCCAAAGAACTCCATTAAACAGGCTGAGTGGGAGAAAAGAGGCTGTGTGCGGCAAATAACTGCATTAGCCACACGACAAAACAAATATAACAAAAGCCTCCAAACAAAATTACATTTCACAATTAGGGAATGAATAACTCTTTAGACAAAAGCAAGGCAATGGAAAAAATTTTAGCATAGACTGACGCTTCTAATTGTCTTTCTTTTAGCTCCTCTGTTCACTGATCCATTGAGCAATGATAAAGGCATTAAATTTGGTGATTATGTTCAGTGTTTCTAATGACAGTGAGCTGCCTGTGACTTGACTGGCTGTGCTCAGGTGTGGGCTGGAGGGAGCCGTGTGCGTCTCTGCACCGCACTGCAGTGTGCAACTGGCTATACGGAGGAGGTGAATCAAGGTAAAGCGTCTCAAGCACCTCTGACCTTAGCAGCTCTGGCAAAAGTCTTGTCCCTGAGCTAGGGCAATGCTCTGGTGTGTCAGTGTAGGGGAGAAATACTGCTGGAGATGGCTATGGGTGCGTTTAGCTCTTGAGACAGCAGTGATGCCCTGGAGCTGGAAGCCCCTCGCTGCGGATGCTTGGGTCCAGGCTCTTTCCCTGGAATGCTGAGAGGTGCTGAGCGCATTTGGGCTGGGCTGTCTCGTGCTCCTACATCACAGCCCATGATTCCCCCTTTTATTTATTTTCTGAACTGTAGGAGCTTGCTTTCCCAATGCACATCCCCAGCTACCGCTAGCTTGGGCTTTCTTCTGATTCAGATCAAGTTCGTACTTATGGCTTTGATTGAAATAGGCATGTGATCTTATTATCCATATGTCCACCGGGGTGCGTGTCACAGCTTGCCTAGCACATGGTAGTGCTTATAATATCATTAACAATGTCTGAATAACAACTGTTAGTTAGAGTCAGCCTTTATTATCACATGGGGCTTCATTGGCTTTTCTTTGATTATTATTTTTTTCCCATCATGTTGTGAATGTCTCCTGTTCTGCGCTAATTAAAGGCAGTTGCCTGCAGAAGGATGCAACAACACCTTTCCAAGATGCTCGTGATGGCCTCGATGTGGGTGAGAGGTGGGATGTGTTTTAAACAACTACTCCGGTCCCAGGCTTGCCAATGCTGCCTGAGTTACGTGACCCAGCTCTTCGGCGTCTTCGCTCCTTCCAGATGAGATTAGTGCAGAACAAGGCCTGGTGACAAAAAATGGACTTTAAGTCTTTCCTGCTGGAGTTTAAACCTCCAACATGCTGCTATTTTGTCAGAGACATGAACTTTGCCTGTTTGCAAGGTGCTCAGGTCCTGGCTTGGGCTTTGTGTCTGCTGTGGATGGCTTGGCTCCTCAGGAGGATGATGGGGATGCTGTGGCCCATCGGGACATCAGCATGTGGTGTACTGGGACTGTGGCTGGTGCCAGCTGTGCAGGAGGAGGATGAGAAGAGCATCACATTACCTGTTCAGTCCATCAGGGACCGGACGGGGAAGGGCATCGACACCCGCCAGCAGTTCTGAGGTCCGGCCGTGCCCACAGGCACCAGTGGAAGCTGGGGGACCATTGCACTGTGTTTTGCAAACACGTGGCAGGGAAATGGTGGTGCCAGGGAGGCCTTTGGGCAAAGGCAACGCAGAGGGAAGGAGGTGACTTGCCCAAGGCCACTCAGTGAAGCAGTGTCAGAGCCAACACCAGACCCCAGCTCCTCCTGAGTCCAGTGGTCATAACCATTGCTCTGCATGGGGTTATTCAGCAGCTTTTCCTTCACCTCTCTCCATGCTTCAGCATCCTCAGGCCGGGAAAGTTCCCAGCCCTGGGGATGTCCTGAGCATCAGGAGAAAGGGAGCAGGGTTTGCCCTGCGGCAATGACATGAGTTTTATGCCTCTTCCCTTTCAAGTGTGTGCCCTATGATGTATTGACCCGCTGTGTTTTTTCAGTTGTGTTGTGATTTGGAGAAAAACAGCTCCGCTCCTGCGAGTGAGGCAGCTCTGGGCTGGGGCAGCCTGGGCAGGGTGAGCTTGTAAAACTCTGCTGCGAGCCATGATAGATGGAAGGGGAGGAAGAAAGCCTCCACGGCGCGGGAGGAATGTGGAGCTGGTTTCCATCGCTGCCGGGTTGAACAGGCACAAGTCGCAGAACAGCCGGTGACCTGATTGCAAGCCCCTTCTTTCTCTCTCTAATGCTTCCCAAGGGCTGGGTTTGCCCCCACCCTGGGCTGGAGGAGAGGCAGGACAGAGGCTGACGTGAATATCCTCACTCGACACCTCTGCCTGCATTGCCTCTACACTGGGAAACTCATCTGCTTGCTGCAAAGTGCCTTTTCACGGGGCTGCTGCACGTGCACATGCGTCCTCATGGATGCCCCCTTCCCTGCGGCCCGCCCTGTGCAGGAGCATCCTTGGCTTCTCTCCTTCAGCCTGACTCATCCCCAGGATGGACCCCACAACCCTGAAAAGGTTTTGAGTGCTTTTCACCCAGATTTGCTGCCCTGCTCCTCCCTTTGTGCTGTCTTCTTGTAGACCAATCTTTCCAAACTTTCCTCGCAACTATTTAATTTTGACATGAGCTTTTGAGAAAAAGGACAGTATTGGGAGTGAAGCTGGAAACATGAGATCAGAGGATCTGAAGAGCTGATGCTGCAGGCCCAGGCACAACGAACGTGACCGTACATTGATTTGTATGTTGTGTGCCCTGACCGCAGCCATCCATGCCTCTCCAGCGAGCAGAATGGGCTATGTACTTAACTAATGAATTAAACAACTATAATTAATTCTATTTATAAGATGCCTCTAGGTGTATTTACAACAAGAACAATAAAAACAATAACGCATTACATGATGCCAAGCAGCATTAGTTAATGCAAACGAGAACACGCTGCAGCCAAGCCCCAGCACTGGCTGCCCCGTGAGCAGCATCGCCTGGGCCACTTCTCAGTTTGGTTTTCCTCCCCTCTTCTCTGATTTCATGCACTCATTGGCTTTTTGACAAGGTCCTTTCTATTCTTTTGGTCGCAGAGGTATCTTAAGTCTAATAATCTTCAGTCTTAAGATGGGTCTTCCCATCTCATCATGCCCAGACTTCAAGGGACAAAGTGTATCCATCTCGAATAGCAAAATTTTCCACTCACTTGCACCCAACTGCTGCCCCAAAGCGCCAGGAGAACCTAACAAAGTGGGGCTGGTGTTGCCAGAGGGCAGCAGTGCTGGGCAGCCATGGGAGCAAACCCTGGCATGATGCAGGGCCCAGCTGGCGGAGACCCTGCACCATCATCAGCCCCGCAGCAGCGTCCCAGCGCAGGGACTTGCACACAGCAGGTGGCAGCCAGGGATGGATGTGCAGCAGGAGCACTGCCAGGGGAAGAGACAGCCAGCTATCTCCTGGGAGGCAGCTCATGAGCCGTTAGGTTTGGAGGGGGGATTTCCCCATGTCCAGTTTTACCACCACATCCTTCTCCCGCTGGGATCACTGGGAGTTTGGGCTGGTGGCTGTCGTTGGTTTGGTTTTAATCATTTGATGGCAAGGTTGGGGTAAAACATCCCCGCTGCCTCTGCATGCCTGCTCTCCAGGGCGAGAGCACATGTCTAAACCTTCTGATGGCCGTTAGACTTGGTTAAACCAATACTCTTTTTTTATTATTTTTCTGGCAATAAGCATATGGGCTGTAACTCTTTTTGTCAGCACTCCAAGAAGGATTTAACACCTTCCCTGTAGAGGACAGCCTACTGATTACCTGCTGCTCTGCTGGGATGTCTGCAGCCTGCCTTCCCTAACTCCAAATTCATTTACAAATCCAACATGCCTGATTTCAGGGAGAGCTGCAGCACTTTCCCTAGCGCAGGCATGTGGTGGTCTGTACCCCAGGAGAAGACACACAGAGTCAGAGCCTGAGCTTGGAGGTTGCTCACTCTCCAGTTGCTGTAGCAGCTGGGGAAGGGACTTGGGTGTAGCAGGGGGTCTGCCCCTTCCCAGGGCTCCCTGCATGATCCTCGATGGGTCGTGCAAGGGATGGTGAATGTGCTCGGTGAGGGTTTGACTGTCAAAACCCACCTTCATGCAGTCTCGGGATGCCCCAGGCTGCACACGTGGTGTTTTCCTCTCCTTCAGTTCCTGGGGCTGCCAGTTATTGNGGGGGGGGGCGCAATTAATGATGAGAGACTCCAAAGATTTGTTGTTCCACTTGCGGCTATCGGGTGTGATATCTGTCTGCGGCAGCGCTCCTAAGAGCCAATTTCCCCTCCAAGAGATCTGTATCATGGAGATCGGGCACGATCCAGAGCTGAGCTCATCTCTGCGCTGGCTCTCTCTTGCCCCTGTGTTGTATGAACTGAGCCGATACCGAAGACGTCTGGGGGGGGCCAAGGCTGTAATATGCCAAGGCAAACCCACTCACCCTATTTCCATGCTCTGGTTCACTCCGGCCACCACCAGCAGCAACGGGAGGTGGCTCCTTGCAAGCAGACAGTCCCCAAAAGCAGCAAGCCCCCCGCCGCCCTCCTCTGCAGCTCCTCTGCAAGGGGAGCTGTGCAACCCCCCCATCCCTGCTTTCTTTGGCAGAGATTTCCTTGAGCCTTTCGGTTTTGATAGCTCCTCCTGGCACACAGCCAGCTAGCTCCATGCTCCTCTTTGCTCATCAATCTTTTCACCAAAACGTGGTGATATACACTGTGATATACACTGAGCAGCGTCCCCACGGGCTCCCACGACAGCGGACAAATTACCAGATTATTTGTGAATTTTAGCCGCCCAATGGGAATTCAACGCTTCGACTGTAAACGTGAAATCAGCTACTTCCTACAACTTCAAAACAGGGAGCTGTTAACAAGTCAGGTAAATTAAACAGCAGACTCACTCCACTAACAGGCAGAGCTGTCAGGAGAAGACAGATGCGTGCAATCAGTGTGGAGCTCAGCCTGGCTCTGCGGGGTCCAGGCTCCCCGTCCCTGGCTTGAGGAGGAAGGCACTGACTGGCTCCAGACCCGGTGCCTGGGAAGTTCCTCCAGGAGCAGACCTACCCCATGCCTTTGCTTGCTCTTCGCTGGGATGCTCTTGTACCAACCCGAATTGGGCAGTGGTACCGATCCATGCGGCGGCGCCTCGCCCCAGCATCCCGCTTCGTTTTCGTGTTGGCCCCTGCAAATCCTTCAACGACCCTTAGCACTGAGCATCCAAGAGCTGCAGGAGAAAAATCTCCAGAAATTACACTGCGAGCACAAAGTGGCTTTACAACCTCACGTTGCCAGAGGTCAGATAGAAGGGGGAACAGCGTTCAATCAGACATCGAGTTGAGGGTATCGCTCAGCTGAAAAAAGCCACTTACCCCATAAAAAGCCATCAAAACCAGGGTTGCAGGGGCTCACCTTCTCCCACACGCACAGGGATCCGTTAAGCCAGAGCGTAACTGCGAGTGCTCCCAGCCAGAGAAACTCTGACAAGGGGAAAATGCAGCTACACTTGAATTTGTTAGGTAAATTTATTATGGATAATTTAAATACACTGCAGAACTTAGTGTGCCGTATGCACCCTTTGATAGGGCTCCACAGTGCTGTAATCAACTAGTGCTGACAATAGGAAATGCAGATTTATTAATTCTCATTTATGTACTGGTTTAAATACCATAAAGTTAAATAAGCAGATTTTTTTTTTTTAATTCCCCCTTCTTACTGCATGGCAGATCAGGTTAAAATTCTTAAGAAGAGTCACTGGCACGAACTAATTTATATAGCACTTTTTTGAAATGTGAAAAGTATTCACCAAAATTAATATTTTTTGGGGTGGAACCAGGAAAAGGCATCAGGGTGGGAGATTTCTTTTCTTCTCGTCTGACCGCCTGGAACAAAGTTGCTACAGAGAAGCATATGCCAACCTTGCACCTCCCTTGGAAAATTCTTCTACAGCTTATTTAAAATATTTATGTGGGTACAGAAGGAATTACTCTCAGCTTTGTGTCTGCAAACAATTCCCAGCAAAATACTGCAGGAGGCTTTCGAGGTTTGGGCCTTTTTTAAAGTAGTTAGGAGCCCTTTGCATAAATGTCATCTGGTTTTATTGTTTTGACACTTCTGAAATGATAAATATTGTTACTGAAAGTCAGCAAAACAGATGGATGGCTGCCTTGGCAAATTTTGTGAAATCTCATGCTAATTAAGGGACTGTCAGGAAAAAAAAAGAAGAAAAAAAAAAAGATAATTGAGATTGCACAGGGAAAAATGCAGCAGCCGGCCGAGTCAGCCTCCTGCAATTCCGGGCGAGCTGTGCTCCATAGGAGCATCGGGTCTGCTCCACAGCGCTTCCCAATGGTGCTTTCCACGAAAGCGCTGTTGGACTTCACTCTGCACCCAGCTGCATCTCTATTTCCCTGCCCAAACTAATTTGCCTGCTCTTTGCCCGTCCCTGGGCTCTGCCACGCGTGGCTCTGGGGTGGTGGCTGAACCGTGAACACTCAGAGAAGAGATGTCCCCGTAACTGCGACACTGCCGATGGGGAGGTGCTGCTGGGGCTTGAGGAGCGTACGCCTTGAGGGGCTCGCACCTCCTCGCCCTGTTGCTCGCTACTCAGAAACCTTGCAAGTTTTTGGAGTAATGTTGCCGTTCTCTGAGTTTTAAAGTGAGTGGACAGTCTCATGGTGGAGGGCAAAAGGTGTCGGGAACTCAGTGCTGAAACAGGAGGATGCTAAAACCCTCTGTGTGCATCTTTCTTAGCCACGTCCATTGGGGTGTAGACCTGTGATTGCAGGATGGCCGCGGACCCGGTGATGAAAAAGCAGCCGGGGACCCCTCCGGGTCCGAGAGAATGGGGGCAGGAGAGGTCCCGGCGCTGGGCAGGGGGGAAGGGATGCAGCACCTGGTTGTCTTTAACTGAAACAGCCACAACATCAGTAAAAAGTTACAGGCTGGCACGAAATCGATTGGTTCTAGGAGGTAAAGATTGAAAAACACCGGTGGACTCCAAGGGCTGGTGGGAATGAGGAGGACCTGTCCAGGGTTTTGTTTACACTTCCAGGTTCCCACCATTAAGCAGAGGAGCCGCCAGGGTTGTTTTCCTTCCAGCAGCTTGAACTCATCTGTTTGTCTTCATCTCTATTTGCAAACAGCAGCCCAGGGCCAGCTTTGCTTTCACTTTATCCTCAGAAACTAGAGCCGCAGCCCATCTAGCAGCATGAGGGATGGGAAACAGCTGAGTGGGGAGAGCCCTGATACCCCGAGGAGCCCAGGTTAAACAAGCTGAGTGCGGGACCCACGGGTGTTCACAAGCCTCCCTGCCAGCTTGGGAAAGGTGTTGCAATGTGGCCAAAAGTGTGCCATCACTGTGGGCTCCACACCTTGCAAGCCTCCTTCTTGTGAAGGGGCAAGAGGATCCTGATTACATCCTTGAGGATCCTGATTATCCTTGATAATCCTTGATTAGCATCCTTGATGCTCTCCTAAACATGAGGTTTTTTCTGAGACACCTGAGCTATATAATGTGGGGCAGCAAAATGCAATGGACCCATTGCCAGTCTGGGATCCAGGAGTGGTTGAGTTTCAGCACCAGATCTGTCACTAACTCAATGACTAAGTTAGCGATAGTTCATCAAGGATATTAATAGTCTTTTCCATCATTGCAGCCTTCAGTTGGTTTCTCCCACAGCAACCTTATATACATCACCAGGGCAAACAGTGTTGACAATAAAAACCCATCCTTCCCCAAAGGGAAGGGACCGTACAACACCGGGTGCCTCTGCTGTTCTGGGGACACACGTGGGTGGTTGGAAGCAGGCCATGGTTCATCTCTCTCATTCATCTCAAAATATTCCTGAGGATGTTTTAAGGAGAGCGATCCCAGGCCTGGATTTGTCTCAGCACTGGTTACCTGGAGAGCTTTGGTGGGAACTTCAACCCTCTGGGTGTCTTCTCCAACCAGGGCAGTGAGTGAAGAGTTCAGGGAGCAATTTCTCCAATCCAGGAGGGAATTGCTTACCAGGATGTCCCTGCAAAGGTACCAACCTGCTGTCCCATGGTGAACAAGCCCCACCACGCTCCCTGCAGTGGCAGGGTCCATCCCCCACCCCAGCCTCTTCCCCTGCAGCAGCACCTTGCCTTTCCACATCCAGAGTAGCCAACTATATCCCTACTTTCATGGGGTTGTCCTAAACAGCCCCTTACTTTTCTTCCTCAAGACATCCAGCTCTAAAAACACCTTCCCACTGACATCTGGGTCCCTGCTCCTGTATATGCTTAGAGTCCTACCACTGTTTGCTCAGCAGCATTGTCCAACCCCCCCCAAAATGGGCACCAAGGAAAGAAAGCCCAACCATTGACCCTTCATTTGTCAGTAAGCATCTCCCGACCCTCCAGACCTCCAGAGGACTTGGCCTTTGTAAGCTTGGACAGACCTTGGCCTTCATACTCATCTTGTTGTTGCATTTAAGGCTTCCTTTTAATTTAAAAAATCTCATTGATATTTNAGTTTGTTTTTTTTTTTTTTTTTTTTTTTTTTTTATTTCCCAGGGTGCTAATATTCCTTTCAACAGACCTTGATTAATGGCTGAAACCTCAGGAATATTCCTGGTATTCACTTAGCCAGAGCAATTACACTGCAAAGAACAGCATGAGGACCCTGGTTTGACATGCAAATAGCCATGTTACACAATTAGTTGATGCACAATTAATTGGAATAACGACAAATATAGTCAAATAAGGCTGGATTTAGGCTGTGTAAATCTGAGGCATACCTTAGGGTTATACAATTAAGAGAAATAAGGAGACAACAGCAGAATCCTTCAAGGACAAAAAGCCTATTCCTGAGAAAAATGTTTTTCTCTTTAGATCGAACCTGGGAAAAACTGGCAAAACAACAGGCAAAGTGACCTGACCGTGACAAAGACGAGACAGACGCGTGTGCCTCACCTATGTGGGCTTGCACCAAGAATTACCAATGCCGGCCAGGGCAGCTTGCCAGGTCACAGGTGACAGGGGACAGGAGGAAGGAGCCCAGGAAGGGGTGACCTCCTAAACCTGTTGGCACTAGAGGTACGGAGAGGGAGACATCCCAGCATGGATGCTCCTGTCCAGCAGCACCCAGGACCCTGCACAGGGCTCCTCCATACCAGTCTCACAGGCTTGGCAAGGGTCAATCACCCCCAAACGTGCCCAAGCCTCACAGGACAGTTTTACTTCTGTTTGTCATCCTTTTTTTATAATCCAAGAACCACCGAACTTTCTTGGAAGAAGAAGAAAAAAAATCCTGAGAACATCTTGCACGGCATTGCCACAATGGTCTCCACTACGACCCACTAAAAACGAGGATAAACTTTGAATGTTCATCTGCCAATTTTATTTTCCTCCTATCTATTTCTCCCCGGTTTGCAAGCCCAGAAATAGGGAGAGAAAGTGGGATGCAAACACTTTTTTTCTGCAGCTGCTTCAGAGCTTGTCGTCCTGTCCTCCAGGCTGTCGGTGGTCTGTGATCCACAGTGACCAAACCTGCATGGCCGCACAGTAACAAAATAATTAACCAGCGGGCAGGGAGCGCTGAGGGTTTCCTGCAGCCGAAAAAACCCAGGGCATGTTCGTCGCTGGACTGTGCAGAGCACGAGCATGCCTCAGAGTCCTTGCAACGTTCATTTTATTTTGTTACTGCTTTATTTTCCTGTCCTTTTGAAAACCGCTACATTAACCCCCAGATCTTAGATATTGAGCTTAGCTGGTGTTAAAAGTTTAATTACTCTTACTGTTAATTACAATGCTTGCAGAGAGCACTTGCCATCCAGTCCTGGCAAGCTCTGATTCCCTGAACATTTTTATTGGTGGGATGAATTTTGGGGGAGTTTTTTGCCCTCTGATAAGAGAAGCAGCCCCCAACAGATGCTGGGTGTAGAGACACCAAGATGTTTTAGAGCATCCCAGGACCCCCCAGGTGAGGTCCTTCAAACGTGGCAATAAGGCAAGATATCCTGGAGGTGTCCTGACCCAGCCGACACTTGTTTCCCCATTCCCGGTACCCTGGCCTATGGATTTGGATGACCACTTCAGTTTGTTCCTGGTCTCCATTTAACCTTTGCTCCTGCTGTTTCTTGCCCATCTTCCCAAACACTTCTTTTCTCTAAGTTCCCATCAGACAGACCTGCAGGATCCACCCCAGCATAGCTGAAGCAAATTCATTTAAAAATCAAATAGATCTGCAGAAAACTTTTCTGCACGTTTCACCAGCTTGTGATATTCTGGATACTTTCATAGGCTTTAGATATCCACTTATTCTTCTGCCTTGATCAGTAGTTACGTGTCGTAGCCTTACTCCATTGGTAGAAGAGGGAATTAATCAAACCCTATAAAACATTCTCCACGTTCAGTCTCTTACTGGGGTTCTATTGAGAAACAAATGATCCTTTAGGACTTAAATCAATGTCCATTGAGCCAATACCCTTCACGTGATTTCAGTGGGGTTTGGATCAGCTCTTTAGCATGCACATTATTACAGTAAGTGTTATTTATCTAGAGATGATATTTAGCCTTGAAAAATGATCAGGAAAATTTTAAGCAGCCAAAGACAAATTCTACTTGATCACACATACAATAATGATTGATGGTAATGGAAAAAAACAAATGCTATAACGATGATTTACTCGCCTGTCAAAAAAAATTAGTCATCCTAGCATTATGCCAAGCTTATGTGGATATGTACACAAACACATGTGTATAGGTACATATGCGATGTTGCATCTGTGACGGCAGTGTGTGCGCACGTGCTCTGGGGCTGGGGAACACAATGACAAAGAGTCTCTTGCATCGTAGAAAATATAATTCACAAGGGTGGCAGCAATAGTTTGCAGAGGGATGACGAGAGGAAGCATCTAATTATCAACATGTGCCATATGAATTCATCGCTGCCATGTAGGAGAACGTACAAAACACGTATGCTGAGGCCTCATTTCACACTGTAAGTTAAACCGATCTATTTTTAAGCATGGACCGTCATATTTCATCCCAGGGATTTCTGGTAATACGGAATGGGGCTGGTTTTGCAGGACTCCGGTGTCATCTATATACTGTCACATCTTTGAAATAGATGTGCAATGTATTTGATCCAATATTTATTTTTGCCAACTGAGCTGGGGGTTGCTGCTATCAAATGTTTGTGTTCCTTGCTGTTGATCGGGGAGGGGGGCTTTTTGTGGGTTTTTATTTCTTAGGGTTTCCCCCCCACACCCCCAGCACAATTTCAGGTTGTTTCAGGTCTTTAATGCTGGGACTGAACCTCCTCTCACATTTGAAACCAGCATGAGGGCACAAGAATGAACAAGACCATCCCAAGATTTCTGTTTCTTTACATAAATCAAATTCTTTTACAATCCTTCAACATAATGCATTAAAATATGCCTGTCTCGCCCGCTCTCTCCCAGCAGCGTTCTCCCGGATTGCCTGCGAGAGGAGTGGAGACCCCTGGGAATTGTTTAGCAGCGATTCACTGGGTCAGTGTATTAGAACAGACTCAAGTCTATCAGCCAGATGGTGACTTCAGAAAAAAATTGACACACCATTTCAAACTGATTTCACGCAAACCCTCCTGAGGGGAGCCAGTGGGAATCCAGCAATCAGATCTGTTGTGAATAAATATTACAAAATTGTCAATTACAAAAGGGATGTTTAAAATGTTTGACTGATTTAGAAGGCTATTCGTTCCTTGCCTTATACTTTGAGGATGGATCTTTCAATATCACTGACTGATTGCTTCCCTTGGCCAGAGAAATCTCAGCTTTTATTTTTTTTTTGTTGGAAGAAGTTACTGTACTGCCTTTCCAGGCTTTTATGGTAAGCAGGCATCTGAGATAAAAGCTAAGCCAGGTACAATTTGGAGCATGATGTCTTCTACAGATAGTGGCTTAAAAATGAGCATTGGACTTAATAAGGTAATCATGTCTGAACACTTTCAAAGCTACACAGGACCGAGATCTCTCATGAGTAAATTTAATCGATGTACATGCAAATGTCTGCCTTTGCAGAGAGGAGAAGTTGGAATATCCTTCCAAGCACCAGCTATACATGATCATCAACTTAGGTATTCAGCTGAAAAAGGTATTTTCCTTGCATCACAACTCACAGTGGAGGCAATTTTTGCTATCCTGCTACCCATGCGACTGCTGTCGATCCATCACTTTCTCTGGCCTCGTTTCTTTGTCTTGAGCTCCATGTCCAGACGGGCCCTTCTCATCTCGGCAGGGCTTGCTGAGCCTTTCCCATCCTTGGCCACCCTCTCCCTCCGTCTGACTGGAGCAACCCACGGTTGCCTTTGGGCCACCTGAGCCCGTTCCTGAACCGTTGCAGCTTCCTCATCGTAGACGCTCCTGTTTCCAAGGGATCTTCGATTTTACCAGCACTACTGGACCACTCTCTGCTTCCCTCTGATGGAGACCAGATGCTTGATGTGGTCACAGTTGACTCCTTTTTTTTTGTTCTTCCATCCCTGAGGTGGCTTAATTTATTGTCCCAGGTTGATATCACCAGTTGTCTCTCTCTCTTTAGATCTTCATATAGTAAACAGCAAAGCTCACCTCCGACTGAAACTGCTGTTCCCACGTGGCTTTTAGCTGGTCTGTGCTGGTCAGCGTTACCAGTTCTTCGCTCCCACCAGATGGAGATACAATCATTGGAAAGGAAAATGAGGCATAAATCAAAGTTATTCCAGAAACAGAATTTCAGAAGGTTTTTAAGGACTAAAATGAATTGTATAAAGCTTTATTAGTGCAGTATTATCTAATTGTACCCAGATTGTAGTAAAGACTATGCGATTTATAGAAATTTATATACTCTTTCCATCCCAGATTTATGTCCATTTCTGAGGCGTTATAGCACATTCTAGCAGTCCTAACATTTCTTCCATAAACAGATAAATCTTTTTTTTTTTAAAAAATCCAGATCCCAGGCCTTGCCTCTCCAGATTATATGCACAATTCAGCCATCAGCCTGAACCCAAGCCAGGCCTGGAAGAGCCTTTCTCAGCAAATATTTGTCCACCTTTTTAGAGATTTGGTTTGCCTGACGGGGAGGCTCTCTGGACGCAAGCGGCGATGTGTGGTATTTATATTGCCTTTCGCTGCGCCCTTGCTCCCTGTGCAATTGTGGTAGGCAGCTCCAAAGAGGAAAGAGCCGTAAAAGCTGATGTCTCTGCCCAGGAGGGATGGAAGATGACCTCGCATCTGGGTGACATCTGTGGGCTCTGTCCCTCTTGCTCTAAATACCTGCCGTTCATCAGCGCAGCTGCCCTGCTCCTCGCTGAAACACCTCATGCTGTAGGGACAGCCCGGGTCATGCTGGTTCATGAGAAACCCTCGCTGCAGCCCCTCTTGCCTTGGGCACACACCTCCCTCCCCAGCGCAGTTGTACCCTGGTGCTCTTCCTCGCTCCTCCTCCTCGGCCCAGAGACAGCATCGCTGACCCGCCGGTACCCCCAGCCCTGGCTTTGCCTCTCCTTGAAATTGTATCTGGCCACCCCTCCAGTGAAGCGTGGGAGAATCGCATGCTTTGCAACGGCAATGTCATGGTGCGACAGCCCCAGGCAGCCCTGGGAAGCTGAGATGGGCCCCAAGTCCCCCTGGCACTAGGAGCATCTCCTTACCACCCCTCCCTCGGCACTTTGTCGCTGTCCCTGTGGTCCTCCAAGTGTCCAGCCACTGCTGATTCCTTGGGTTGGAGCAACAAACCAAAGGCAAAAGTGCGCATGATTTGCATGGCTGTGATCGGGGTTTCCGTGCTGAGGTCTGAGGCTCCTCTCCAGCCCGTCCTGGCCACCAGGTCCCCGCTCTCCTTAACGTCCTTCCCAGGTGCTGGAGAAAAGCTTTGGTGGCACCAGAGCTCTGCCATCAATCTTCTGCAGAGCTCCTCCTCGCCAGACCTCTCGGCGGTTTCCCAAACTCAAGAGCCCCCACTTGCCCCTCAAGCTCTCTCCCCAGCCGTCCCCACGCCCTGCTGGGGTCCTGCCACTCGGCGCTTCAGACGGCGTCCAACCTGCTCGCCTGGGAAACTGCCTGCCGGGGGGACCGGTGGAAATAGAGACCCAGGGACATCAGATTAAGTTGCACGGTCATTATTTCCAGGAACCTCTTGATCGGTGGTATGAAAGGCAACAACAAAGGTCATCCTGAACTTTAAACTCAACACCGTGCCCCATCCCCCCAACAAAGCACTTTCCACTCAGGCAGTAAATCTTGCCACGATAACGGAGAGCTCACCATTTCCAAAGAGCAGGTCCTTCCCAGACATCGACTTCAGCATCTGAGCCTGTGTTCATCCAAGGGAGAGACCCAAACATTTGGTTTTGAAGCCCTTACCCAGCTCAGCCTCCACCTCCAGTCTTTGCCACCACAAGATGTTGGGTGACCCAGCCCTGGTCCTGCACTGGGCTGTCCCCACAGCACAGTGGGGCACGCGGATGGGTCTGACAAGCTTGGATGGGGTGTGCTGGAGACATTCCAGGCACAGGAAAACTCAAGGGACCTGGATCTACCTGCCACCTCAAAGGCAGGGGGATGCAGCAGGCGGTGTTGGTTTTCTCCACCTCCATGCTCCAGGGGGATTTTCCACCCCAGGGAGAACTGAGGGCTTGTTGGGGGGGGTCAGTGTTCCCAAATCACTGCCATGCTTTCAAAGAAGTGTCTCTGTGGTGGTCGGGGTTCTTTACAATATCTGCTCACTGCACACCAAGAGGCATGGCTTGTAACGAAGAGAAACACCCAAAGAACAAGAAAATAAGTCTCTGGCTCCAGAAATGCTTCCACCCAAAACATTCAGATTTGGGTCAATATTCTGGGGATTTTTTAATGAAATGACTCAGAAATTTCCCTCTGAACAGCAATCTGAAACCACTTTTGTCGGCCACTGAAATTGCCTCGCACCCTCCTAGGTTGTCTCTGAGGTTTCACACTCTCACATGCTCTCTCTTTTTTTTTCCCCTTCCTTCCCTATAATAAGATTTATTATTGGGTTATTCTTCATGGTATATTAGCCCTTAGCCACAGTCGGTGCTGACAGAAATGTTAGTCATTTGGGCTCTGCTTAACCTGCTAAGAAGAACTGAATTTACAGAATGGGACGAGGCTTTTTATGATTTCATTCCAGAGCCAAATCAGATAAGAATAATTATCCTCTCCTGGGATATTAGGCAGCACCTCCCCAGGACCGGCAGCTGACAGCTGTTTTATTGGTTGAGTCACTTGGGTCTGGAGTCGAGGATTAATTGTTCATGTGTCGGGGTGGCTCCAGGAACAACAGTGAAAGGTTCTTTCTGGAGATGGGAGATAATTTATTTTCAATTGTTTTCATGCACATGATTTCAGTGGACAAGGCGAATTAAAAATAAAATCACATAAATAACCCCACTCCCACCACCTTCTGCATCCGTTGTTAAACACTGACTTGTGCAGTTCGGATCTGGGGATCTTTAGCAGAAACAAATGTAACATCGGAGGGGAAATATGCTCCTTTCAAGGTGAGTCCAAGTCCGCTTTGTCACCAAATGTCCTCTCTGGCCAACCCACGAAGACAGTACCCAATGCCCACCCCTGCCCTTCCTTGGCACCCACATCCAAACACTTTTATTCAGAATTAATTTACTCCTGCCTATCACCTGCTTGAGATTATTCTAATGATAATGGCCATGATCCAAAGCAAATTAAAAACCAGTGGTGAGGCTCTCCCCGACTTCAGCAGCCCTGCACCCGGCTGAGCGCAACCTCGCACAAGCCACCCTCTTCCCCCCAACGGCAGGATTTGGCCTCCGCCCCTCGCCGGGGACACACGCTGTGCCTATCTGATGGGCAGAAGGGGCCCAGGACACAGGCGAGGAAGGCAGTTGCCTCGAGCAGCAGGGGCTTGGGCAGCACAACACCCACCACCCAGCTTGCCTGCGTGACTCTGCCAGCACCGGGGAAGCCAGCGAGGTTTCCTCGCCCATCCGGCCCCGGGATGCAAGCGGCAGCAGGAATAGAAGTCCCCCATTCCCCAAGGATTTGCTGCCAGCTTTCTGCCCAGCATCCCTTCTCCTCCGTCTCATGGCGGGTACCTGTCCATGGGTTGCGTTTTGCTTCGGTGCTGAGGAGGGGGAGCATCTCCAAGGGGGTTTTTGGGCTGAGGTTTGCTGCTGGGCATCACAGTTTGTTTGAACGGGATGGGGCAAGTCCCCTAGCCCACTTGCAGAGCTCACCCCAGTGCTCCCACGGTTGTGGCTTATCCTGCACTCGCTGTGCCCCAAAACAGGGGAGATGTTCTGGGAGAAACAGCCAGGCTGTGTGGGGGAAGAAATTTAGAACCAGTGTTTCCCACCCTTGCCCCTCTGATGTGTTCATGTTGTCCAAATCCATGGTACAATCACTTCGGATGGCCAGGGGAGTTAAGTGCATCCCAAGGAGAGGAAAGAGTGAGGCCAAACCACCCCTGGGGCTCACTGAGCGAGCTGGGGGGTCTTACAGCTCCGGAGCAGGGTGGGTCCTTGCAGTGATGCACCTCGAACCCAGGGGAGCAGCCCCTGATGCCAGGTCTGAGTCAGCGAGGACCAGACAGAGCCACGGGGACTGCAGGCAGATATAAAATGCACCGGTTGCTGGCTTTTCACCCAGCGTTAAGAGTACGAAACCACATGGATACAGAGCAGCTCCCAGACAAGCCTTGGGCCAAGGTCCAGGTGCTGCTCCAGCCTGGGGGTTGGTGGCCTTTGCTCTCCAAGGCAGACAACCCTCTTCTCCTTTACCATGGCCTTCGTGCTCTCCTAAGGACCTTCTGCAGTGGGGTGGGAGCAGAAGGTGGAGCTCAGGCTTTCTGCACTTAATCAATAAACTGGTGTGCACCGCGCCAGCACCGACCCCGTCCTGCCTCAGGAGACATTTCGATGTTGTCTTAGTGCAAAATATGGGGGAAAAATGTGCCTCGAGACAGGAATACTTTAAGACAGACTACATCAAAGTAAACATGGAGGAGGAGTCATCTTTGCGTTTCTGCATGGAAATGCCAGGAATGTCCCTGTATGCTACAGCACCCTGCAAGACTTTTTCCGTACAGCAGATAAAGGAGCTGAGGACTTTGTGTGCATGGAAGAGAGGGCGGAGAAAATTCAGGCTTGGCACAAAGTGAGCAAAACTCCCGCTGAAGCCAACAAGCATCTTTGCCCACTTCTGCCAGGGCTAACTTTGTCCCTGAGGCTATTACCCAGGGGCTCTCAGGCGGTTCGGGTGCTCAGTGCTGATCTGTCAGATGAGGAAGTTATGAGGAAGCAATGGAGTGTCACGAAGGGATTGAAGAGAATTGATACGTGAGCCCAGATAATTATGAGGTTGCCAGTCCAGTGTCATTTCACGGCTGGGCTGGCTCTTTGTGGTGTATGATACCCATCAACGCAAAAATGGAAATGAAGATAAATGGGGCAATGGCAGAAGCAGTTAGATCTATCTTGCGGGCTGATTGCCAAAGCTCTCTGTTGATTGAGGAACGGCACCCTCCATCAGCAACAAGGGGTGAACTTGTGAGTCGGAAAGTGTGACTGGCTACAATCTGCTATGGGATCCACAGCGAGCCATCAGGGACTGCGGTCGCAAGGCTGAGCAATTGTAAGAAAGTAGGTTGCCAGGCTGTACTTTTCCAAGGTAAAGTTGTTGCTCTGCTGCGTCTCTTTGCATGTTAGGGTGAGCATCACGGGCAAAGCTGAAGTAGGACATTGATGCAGCTGGGCTGGGAGGACACAAGGGAGTGATGAAGCCACAGGGTGGAAATTTTAGGGTAGATAAATAGTAATGTGAACTAAGACAGAGAGTCTTAGAGGATGTCACATGCAATAAAAAATATAGGAGAAGCAAAGGCTTAACTTCGGAGGAAGAAGAGAAGAAGAACTTGTTTCCACGCAGGAGAGAGCTTTCTCTGATGTATCTGATCTGAGTCCCAGTAAACAGGACACTGATGCTCAGCTGGGCAGCGTGACTTTCTCAAGGTCACATCAGTTCTTACTTCCCTGGGAGGGAAGTGTGGACTACGAAAAGATGGAAACTTGTGATTTGCACCAGCACATGTTGCATCATCCTGAAGCCGACCTACGCTCACTAAATCTGTCCCTACAGCAGCTGCAGACAGGTATCCCTGAAAAGTCAGAGAAGCAAGATTTTAGAAGAGGCAAGACATTTCCTGCAGAAAGAGAGCTGCAAGAATTACAAGAAGAGGAGGGACAGCAGAAGATGCCGTGCATTAAAAAAAATGATGCTGCCTATAAATGGATTCAAATAGGGAAATTGTTGTTGCATGTACGCAGCTCCCCATAGCATGACAAACTCACTCCAGGAGTGACAATGGAGATCCACCGTGGAGGATCTGTCTACAGAGAGGTGCTGGAAACCCCAAGGTAGTTGTGGAGGGCCAAGTGGTGGAGGGGGCAAAGCTCTAAGGATGATTTTGAGGAAACAAGTTTTTTTATTGTGATCCTCTGCAAAGGGGAGCGATGCCAAACAGATGATGACATGATTTATTTGCGAAAGGTTGTGCCCTCACCATGCATGAGATGTCCAGGAAATAAAGGCTCTCAGACCTCAATTAGCAATGAGATTCCAGTGATAACGAAGCGCTGATTGCTGCCTCGGCTGGAGGAGAGCGAGACCTGATTAGGGGAGTAGCGGAGGGTGTCTCTGTAAACATGGCCAAATCCGGGCAAGAGTGTTGGGCTGACGTTACCTGTCACCCTCCACATCTCCCCCCACTTGCATGAGCTGAGAATATGTGGGAGTATTAGCTGCATGGTCTCCACAGAGAGGACATCTTTTTGGACTCAAGAGATGGAGATTTGGGGAACAAGCACTTGCAGCAAGTGTGCACGGTGTTTTACAGATCTCGCTGGGGATGCTGCTCTGCATCCACTTCAGCCAGAAAAGAGAAAGGCTTAAATGAGGCAGAGGAGCGCTGCATAAAATACAACTGCACTGAAATCACCACTTCACCCCACATCCTGATCAGGATAAGGGAAATTCGAACATCCTCCGAGTTTAGGACACTAAACTCAGTGAGGAGCACTTGGGGTCCCATCTTGCCCCTGCAAAGAGGAGCGCTATTGAGACCAGAAGACAGACTGTCCATATTACAAGCCTAGCAAACATTTAATACGAAGGCCAGCAGCTCCAGATGGTTCCTTCGTGAAGCATAACTAAGACGTTGACAAGGGATTTAAAAACTTTGCCACGTCAATGCAAGAAATTGGAACTGGATGCAGTTTTATTGGAAATGTGAGGTTTTTTTCCATTTCCATGTTCAATAGAAAACTTGAAGATTGAAAGGAGAGCTCTCTGGGGATGGAAAATCTCCTGCAGTTCACCCCACGGCTGACAATGGGGACGATAGCTTTTCAAACCAGGGCTGAGACCTCCCCTGGGATGAAAAACTGCAGAAGCAAGGTCAAAAGGTTAAAGCTTAAATTTAGGAGACTTGTTTTCCTCATTAGTTTTTAATTTCACACTTTGAGGGAAGAGCTTAATAGCACAAATTTGGGGAATATTTCAATTTTTCCCGTTAGGAGGTAGTTGCGCGCAGCGGGTGCAAGCTGTGCTCCAGGGTTTCGCTCTATTCCTGGCAGAGCGGTAGTGGGAAGTTGGTGGGTTGAGGATAAAGAGACCTCATCCACACCAACTCATCCCATGACCTGGGAGCAAGTTATTTACCCTTTTCTGGTTTTTCTCCTATGTAAGAAAGAGTGCAAAACAAGTAACTGTAGCTGAAAAGGGCTGGCAACTACTTGGCGTGGTCCTCGACAGCAGTACTCTGGACTGTGTCATGCCCCCGATTTCTCAGGGAGGTGGTGGGACACTTGTGCCTGTGCCTCAGTTTCTTTGGCTGTGGCAAAGCTGTGCCGGCCCCCGAAATGGGCTGGAGACGTGCTAATAAATCAGCCAGCTAACAGGAGTTAGAGCTGCTGTAACAAAAGCAAGCGGGAGAAAGTTGGTATCTTTTCTTTTTTCCCCCCAAATCAGATGCAAACCTACTCTGCTCAAATCCTCTGCTCTTAATGTGGGACACTGCCAGTTTAAGAGGGGGGCAAAGCAGGGATTTCCGATGCAAAATTCAGGACAGTCGAGAGGCGATGTAATAATTGGCAGTCCAGAGAGCATCCCGGTGCACATGTTCGGAGGATAAGAGTGTCACCAGAGTCTATTGTCTGTCCCCTCTCTGTTAAAGTAGAGATAAGGCTGGGATAAATCTCACTGGGACATTCTGCCCTATGATGTTATTTCATGCCACATCACCTAATAGGTGTATTTTCACACTGCTTGCTACTGCTGTGAGGCTCTGCAGCTCCTAGCCAGGCTGACAATCTCACTATATGGAGAATGGAATAGTGACGGCTAATTGATTTTACAGCAGTACCGAAGGACAGACAATGAAAGTACCATCAATTTAATCCACTATTTAATGGTTCCAATTTAGCCTCTGTAAATGCTCACTAAACTAATTTCTCTGGGTTCAGCAATCTGAAAAGCTATCATATCTCTAATCTCCTTCAATATATTCATCTGGAAAAGGGAATTTAGCCAATTCTGATGTGCGGAGATGATCTGTTAGCACAGTGTAAATGTTTATAACACGGCAATCTAGTTCGTTTATAAGGATATGAAAAGTTTTATTGGGGAGGGCACTGAAGTGGAACCACGGGATAATAGGCAGTTACCCAGCAGTCTCTGGGAGCCAGGGAGCGGGCAGGCATGCAGAAAAATACTAGGATTTACTTTAATCCCAAATTGTAAGCTAAAGTTCTGCCCAGTACATGATGCACCTGGGACTGCTGGAACAAAGGATTGTCTCCCGTCCCCCCATGACCCAGGCTTTCACGCTACACCATGATAGCAACAGTCATTTTGTTTCCTCCAAGAAGCTGAAAATTAGTTTAGTTTTAGCACATACATATCTCCTTGTCCAGCCAAGTTGCTAGTGGGGAGCTAGTCCTGAGGGCACTTTCTCTCCTGTAAGCTTTGCGGGATTTGGGTTTTGGCTTTTGGGGTTTTTCACAGAGGTTGGGCTTTTCTTGGTTAAGCCTGGTTGTCCCCAAGACCTGGACCGCACCGCTGATCCTCTCCAGCTGCCAGAGTCCCTCTGCTACTCACTCAGCTCCTGAACAGCCCTCAGACCTTCCTGAAGTCAAGGTGGAGTTTTGCCCCACATTGCAGTAGGAACGAGCCCCAGCGACCTGTCTTTAGAGGGGGAAATTCCCTTGAGCATAAATGTTCATCTCCAGCAAATCATCTCTACCTCCCCTCCTTTGGAGGAGGGTCTGTCCTCGGTCCAGGTCCAAAAACTCAAAATTGCCACTGGTCCAGGATGAAATGTACCAAGTCTGGGGTCTGGGTCCTGTGCAAGCACCATCCCTCCCTCTTTGTTGCCGATATCATGAAGAGAACAGAGACTGGTATGTGCTGGTTCTGCTCCCAGGAAATGGTGGCTGTTACTAAAGCTGCTGTGGACAGTGGGAACATGAAACAGACCATTCCTTGCATCTAGAAATTTTAAAAGTCCCATCAAGATTACACTTGCGGTGGGGGACGCTCACTTTTGGGAGCAATTCACAGCCTCAGAGTTTTGATGGCAAGAAGGAAGAGATGGTCTTGCACCCCATCACAAGAGAGGGGGTGACAGTGAAATAGTGTCTGTGAGTGGTTTTTATTTTATATATTTCTGTTCTTTCCTCTGATGATTGCCACATGCCAATACGACTGCAGGAGAGGATCTGCCCCTGTAGACATACACACAGACCTGCCTCTGTGCGTAGATGTGTGGGAGCAGCTCACAGCATGTCGGAGGAGCTCTTCGTCCCCAGCTTGCCACCACCATGCCTGGATTGTCACTCCCTGGCATTTCGACAGGACCTGGCAAACCCGTACGGGCATCCAGGAGCGGGGCTGGCATTAACTGGCCTGGGCTGTCGAACGTCTTTTATGGGAAGAGCACTTCTGGACTGCAGTGGCTTTGTAGTTCGACCATCTTTTTTCCCTTTTAAATTCAAAGACAATTCCACAAATGAGCTTCTGCTTGATTAGTGTTTTAATGAATATATCTGGATACACCACAAGTCCACCAGCCGTGACTCCAGAGCCACAGGCTATGCTATCCAGATGCCGCCTTTGTGCTGTCAGTTTGGGGTGTTAATGTCAGATACGCCAGGGGAGGGAGAAGGGCAATAGTCAAGGAATAAGCCTCCTGCGAGACCACGATTTTCCCTGGACTGAACTCTCCAGCTTCGGCGCAGGCACTGCAAAGTCCAGATGGGCGATGAAAGGCGCTGGGCCGTGCTCCCGCCTGCCTGGGATCCCGTACTGGGGCAGCTGGGACCCCGCACCGGCAAGCAGCCCGACCCGACGCTCCCACTCCGGGCAGCCCCTTCGCTGGAGCTGCAGTGCAGATTAATTAGCTCCCGTTTGTTGGCTGCGTTGCGGATTGAGAAGGGGCTGCTCGCTCACCGAGTGCGGCCGTGATTACTTTGGATAGGGAAATCCTGAGCGAGGTATCGCAGCGCATGTTTCCTTCTGCTCCTGGACTGATCCCTGGAAAGGGACACCGCACGAGGCGGTTTATGGCAGCAGGGCACATTTTTTCCCTTGTAAATTATATTTAACATTCCAGAGAACTTTATTGCATTTGGTGTTAGGGTTTATGAAAAAATCTGTATTTAACTTCAAGCCCTGGTAAACATCTTTGCTTATGTTGTTATGTGATTCCTTATTTGAGTATTTCGATTTAATTTCACAGTTCATATACCTTAAAGTTTTGATTTTTTTTTTCCCTCCCCTCTCATTCAGGGAGAGCCAGGGCTGGCCAGGGGCTTGTCAGTCTCTGGTGAGCTCTACTCTCCCTCAGGGTGGGTGATCCTGGGCTGCTCCCTCCCATCCTCACCCCACAAGAGGCTCCTGGGCATGGGGAGCGGCCAGGAGACCCTCAAAGGATGGGAAAACTCTGCATCTGAGCCCACTGCCATCCTCAGCAGCTTTCAAGAAGCCAGTCCTCTGAAATAAGTCATCCCTGGGAGCTCCCAGGGCTTTCCCAGATGGGAGATGCAAAGGGCTGAATGTGGGTCAGCACGATGGGGGCTGTCCTGGGGACTGCATCCAAGTCGGGTGCCAGGAGTCCATCCCAAAATCTGCTGAATAAGCCTCCTGGAGGAGGTTTTCTGCTGGCACCAGTGGGCTCTGAATCAAGCCAACAAATGCATCTGTCACAGCCTCCACAGAGGGAGGAAGGGGAAGATGAAGAACCAAAAGCACAGCAGCAATAAAGGATGCAGGAAACCTTAAATATGGAGCTCGGTGGCAAATCCTCTCTAGTTGGCCTCCAGGTGCTAGGGCCGGGCCAGTGAGCATACCAATTATTTTGATAGCATGACATAGATCAGTACCTTGGGTCTGGGCAGCTTCCACCTCTGTCTTTGTCCTCCCAGTCTCATCAGGGAAGTTCCATGTTCCCCTCCTGGGAATCACATGCCCAAATTCTCCTGCAGCTCTGTGGCAAAGGGAAGAGAAGTGCAAAGGTTTGTTCCACTTGGATAATTCATTAAAAGCTGGTGAGGCTGCTGCCCAGAAGGCAAAAAATGGTGATCCTGGATAGTTATGGGGATTTCTGTAGTTCTGGTTCTATTTAAAAGGTCTATGTGTACAGCCTGGCTTCCCCGTTTATCCGCTCTTCCTGTAGGGTTGTCTCTCTCCAGATCCAAATGCAGCGACACTTTGGCAGCTAATATGGCCACAGCTGTATACCCACTTCCCACCACAATTTACTTGACTCCATTTTTGACTTGAGCCTGTTTAAATTGTCTGACTGATGATATTGCAAAAAAAAAAATTGGATTTAGAGATTTTTTGGGAGAGAGAGTTCCTTTCACACTTAGATTTTTGCTCTGATTTTCGCATAGGCAAAACCCAAAACAACACCGCTGAATTAGTATCTGTTTTAAGAACACCTTGTGGATGAGAAGTGACCTTGTGGGCAACAGGCCACACCAACAGGACACAACATCTTGTCGTTTTTGACCAGATGGATTTTTTTTTCCAGTCCTGTATGTGGATCCTGTATACTGGAGACTTCCTATTTACTTCAGCCTGCCTGGCTCACCAAATAATCACTATTTGCATTTCAAAGGACTTTTCCACAAATGCGTATGTCATACCGACACACAACTTCATTTCCTTTGGATGCTCTAGACTGTAAGTTCTAGTCTTGAATATGAAAATCCTGTCCTGGAATGACAAAGGTCTCAATAAACCCAGCAAAAGGAAAACATTTTTTATTATTCTTCAGTAAAATCAAAGCAGACGTAACTCTTGGTCAGGAAAAGCACCTCTCCAAAGAGGAGGGGGTTAAACTACATCCAGAAAGAGTGAACGAAATTGTATCTTCGCCTTTCTAAATGAAGAGTCATACTCTACTGCTCATCTTTGTACAAAATTCCCATTGACACCAATTTCACTTATTTATTGATTTTTTTATGTGCTCAACACCATAGCAACGGGCTGCATTCCATAAATTAAATGCAACATTGCATTAAGTTAAACTTCTCGCAATGGAGAATACGCACAGCACCCAACGCTGTGCTGCTCCAGAATGCTGATAAATAAAACAGCAATTATCCAGAACCGAGCAAATGCAGGCGATGAATTGTGAGCGACAGTCACTTTGCACCGCTCTTGGTGGATGTGCACAGGCACCTCCACGGCACACGCATGCACGCAAAATCACACGGAGTGTGATACATCATGGAGCGAGGCCCTGCGTCTGCCGTCAGCGGGAACACTGCTCGGCTTGCTGCTGGTGTGATCCTATTTAGCTCCAAGCTACTCTTCACATGTGTAAAATTAAGCAAATGAGCAAAGAGAGAAGTCCTGGATCATCACAATAACTACAGCTCGTCTGCATTTATGGGTGTCATTCATTTTAGTGACATCATTGCTCCATGGTAACGAGTATATTTTAGATTAGAGAAATAGTTGGCATGAAAAATAGATTAGCTTTATTTAGATAGATTATATCATTATATAAATAGATAGACCACTCTATTTCTACTCATCTTCCACCTCCTGGTTAATAGGACATAGTTTTATTTATAGATAGAGATGCAGAAAATGTTTCTATGTAAATGTTTCATAACTCTGTTGTATCTCTGTGTTTTATTTTAGCAGGTCACCCTGATTGTACCGATCCGAGCTAGGTAATATGTCTGTGCACAGAAGAGAATATTTTGGGGTTGTCCAGTTGGACCCAAAGTCGGGGAGGCTCAGAGAACAGATCCACCTCACGTGTCAAACATGGGAGAGTAAGGACTAAAGCCAGGTCCTGGAGGGACACCCAGGGAACTTCAACCCAGGGAATTGCTCATTTGGGCTACACTAAAAAATAGCAGGGATTGGGAAGGGAGAGGATGAGGGCTTCTGTCTGCCCAAGCTGAGTGGGCATTGAGCAGCCAGGACATGCCATGCTGTCCCCGTGGCATGGTCAGAAATGGAGAGAGACCTCGGGCGCTGTTGGAGTGGAGAACCTGCCCCACTGGCAGGTCCACTCATGGGACTGGGACCCACGGGCTTCATCTGGGGTGTTTGCTGGCCACACCCCAAAAGACTCCTGGTTTCCAGATGGCATTTTGGGTACCCAGGCAGAAAGGGATCCTGCTAACGTGCCAGTCTCGCTTTCACCCCTGCCACTCTTGGGATGGCACAGGCAGCACCCAAAACCCCTTTCCCACGCAGTCTCCCACCCCCAACTCACCCTCGTAAAGAAACACATCCCCCTCGCAGCCAACCGCACCCCATCCACCACCACTCCACAGAAACTGAAACCACCACCCGGATGGGATGGAGCATTTATTGCACCAAATAAAGAAGCAAAACCCCCAGCACCCAGCCAGCCCAAGCTCACCCTCCCTCCTGGCAGGGTGCCGGGGCGCGGGGCGCGTGCGAGGCTGGCGCGGCACCGGCGCCTTCCCCACGCGGCTCAATTACAAGCAGACAAGGCAGTGTCACATGTGATTCACAATGTCGATTTCATGCTCGCGGTAACCATTTACGAAAGAGCTGCGGAGGTTTTACATTTGATAAGAAATCAACACTGTTTGTGTTTGTAAAAGACCGATCACGGAGTGTGACAGCTCCAAGAGATTGCTGCGGAGCATTGACTGCACGTCTGTAGTCTGTCATGGACCCATAAGTATTTATATCAAATGTTGGTGGGTTGTGGTTTTTTTTCTTTTTAACCAGGATGTTTGAAAATAAACTGTCAGTCTCTATTTACAGCTGAACAAGTAGAAAATACGAGGGATTTTAGGTTAAATTGTCAGTTAACAGAATTCAAAATAGAAAAAAATATGTACAGCGCTTGCTGGTTTATTACCCGCTGGAAAAAGAGTATCGTTTCTAAATTTAGAGATACAGATGTCTCTCTTTCAGGAAACACAGATTGTCTATAGAGCACATTTGAGGTGTCTTTATCTTCCTGAACCCCCCATAGCTTGCCTACCCCAGCGCATTTGCATCCAATTACTGGAGCTAATATTAGCCTGGATGCAATCCCAGCTATGCTGGTGTAAACCTCGGGATTTTGATAGAAATGCTCTGGATTTACCAGCAGAGCTGAGATTGGGGTCTGGCCCCTATACCCAAGGTCTGACAGGGTTTTGGAGCCAGGTGACTGGGGCCAGATACTCATTTTGGAGACATCTGGGTTTCTTGAGAGAGCCCAGATGCAAAGGTGCTCCTCACTTTTACACCAAAGTAGCAGCCTCTTGCATTCTTACTAAATGAATTCTCCCTGCCTGAATTTCTGAACCTCTTCTCCAAATGCAGCAAGAGCCTACATAAGTTCTTGGTCACTTTTCTCGGCAGCTTTGTGATGCAAACCCAGGTACCCGAAGCAGACAGACAGGTTCGGGTGCAAATTCTCCTGCGTAATTTCCATGCTTCAGTTCCCCCATTTCTAAACTCAGTGTAAGTCTGCTGAACCTTACCCAAACGAGTCCGTAAACCTCCTAGTCTCCGGAAGGTGCCAGAGTAGGAAGTACTAATATATACTGGGACTGACGCATTTTATCAGAGTATAAATAAGATTAGGCAGGAGCTTTCCCAACTGTGAATGTCCAGCTCCAAAACACAATTAGGAGCCAGATTTGTACTATAACAGTCAGGTATTGCCTATAACTCAACCTCTGGCTGCATTTCAAGCATGAGCTTTCTCAAAAACACAAGAGGACAGGTGCTATCGTATACTAATAAGTGCTTCATTTCTTGACGGATGCTCTGGGTAGTGAACGGCATCAGAGGAAAGGGAAGAAGAAAAAATTAAATATAACGTGAAACATATATATTGGGCCAGGACTTGGCTGGAATAAATCTGAGCATCTCACAGTTCAGTGGAGCGACGTTGGTGAGCCCTGACTGAGGATGTCTCCCTTTTAACACACATTACAGTCTGCAACCGTGTTGTGGACAAAATCATAGACCCAGAAGGAAATAATTCTCTGCTCCATCAGCTCATGGAGGTCTTGGATACCCCTATGGAAAGCCATTGGCTTTGTTTGAATTCCTCCAGTTTTCTACCCAAAATGCTGCCTGTAAAATCTGGCCCAAAGGTTCTATTTCAGCTTCATGTTCTCAGTAGAAAGGAGAGACACTGCAAGGCCAGCAGAGCCAGCATGCAGTCCCATGGTCTGATCCGTTCAATGGATGGAGGCATCACCTTGGGGTGTCGGCATGGCCGAGCGTCTCAGTGGTACAGCCCCAGGGTGGAGTCTTTGGCTTCCACACAGCTACTGGTCCCAGCATAGCTCAGCTGAGAGACAGAATTTGTCATCTCTAAGCCACAGGGGTCTGTGCAATGTGATAGCAGAGCTACCCCTTCTCAGCGGTTTGCAATCCCCTCGTCTCCTCTATAGCTGGGACATCTCTTGTAGAAGGTGAAGATGAGTTAACCAAGGCAGGGTTAATGCTGATCCGCTTCTGCGGTGTCTGGTCAAGGAATAATGCATTTATCTATGTATCTCAGACAACATCAGTCTAATATGCACAGCCCAAAACATACGGGACTTACATTTGTTCCCTGCTGATTCATCAGGAAGACCCTGCTGGCTCCTGTGCTCAGCGTCTTCCCCCAGGTCTAGCACTGGCAGCTGGGTTTGCAGGCACCTGGGCTGAGGAGAGAAAGAGAAAATTAATTCAAAACGGCCAAAGGCTCATTTGTGATGGAACAAAACTGCTACAAAAGCCTTCATTTTACTTGTTTTGGAATAACTGGTATCCAGCGCTCGTGCTGCTGGAGGGTGGTGGATTCCTCTGCAAGGTGCTGGGAGTCCGTGCCGTGGTGCGGCTCGGCCGTGTTTCTGGTGTGGCAGCTCCTGGGACTCTACCATGAGTGCTGTAATGACAGTGACATTTTTTCCCAAAGCTCCGGCTCTTGAAATTTTGTGAATAAGAGAACAATTTGGATTTCTTCCAAGCAAATTTCTAGTTCATGGTTATGGAGAAAAACTTGAAGATGTAAAGCCTGCAGGCTAAGCAAAAATAAATATATATATTTAGGGGAAAAAAAAAAAAGGCAAGCATTTCAAATTAATTTCTTAACATCTTGCACATCACTGGGCCTTGTTACGAGCTTCTGACTCCAGCTGTCGGCTGCTGGAGGTTTGCAGCCCTGCAAACTTCTCTATAAGCTAAGGTGCCTCTGCATTTCTGCCGGCCGTGTTGCTGAGCTACTGCTGGGAGCAGCTTCACGCATTTCTTGCTGAGGTTTGCCCCAGGCATGTTCCCAGCCCGCCTGCAGCATCCCTGCCCAGACCCCGCTCCTTCTTTCCGTTCCCCAGCATAACAGTGCCGAAGCCAGCGGTGCTCGATGCACCTCACCAAGAAGAGATGTTAACCCGAGTTAACGCGCTCGTCCTCACCACGGGGCGCTCCCGAGACCCTTCACCTCTTCGCCGGTGCTCCCAGGTGCGCAGCTTCAGCCTGCAGGCTCCCTCGGCCCTACGTGCTCCCAAAAGACCAGCCCCGCGCTGAACTCCCTGCGACCAAGAGAGACAAGCGCATTTACTGTGACCGTCCTGTCAAAGGCCAGAATTGGAGGCTGCCTGTTTGCAAGCTGTGAATTTTCTCCATGTTTATCCCCTGGAGGGGTTGTTTTGTGGGTTTATTGACTAAATCAGGGTATTGATTTGTTAAGAGCTTTTCTTCCTCCTTTCAATGGGAAATATTGCTATCTCTTTCCTCTTCTCTGTACTCCAGGTGAGAAGTTCTTTTAGTGACACCATAAATTTCCATGTCTGCTTTTCTCTGCTCTGTAAACAAGTGTTCGCATGTCCATGGGGGTTAATTTGGTTGTGTTAACCACCCTGCAGCTCCCTCTTGGGCTCCACACTCGCAGACACTTTCTCCGAGGGAGATCCCCATGCTCGCCGTGCAGGCACCCCCCATCACCCGCTGCATTTCTCCCACCACCCATTCAGAGCTCCATCTGCACAAGCAGCTTCGAGATCAGGGTGTTGCAATAGCCCGCACCCAAGCCCCATGCCCACACCAAAGCATTGCTTCCCAAAACAACAGGCGAGACCTTCCACTGGCAAAAGGATGACCTTAAGAGACCGTTTTGGGGCTAACGCATGATAAACGTTGTTAACGATGAATGAAGGTCATATTATCATTCTCTCACGTCTGTTTTATAGGGCGAGACGCTGGTTATTGCTTGCCATTGTCATGCAACACTTGGATGTGCTGGTGTCCATAAATGCAAAAGATCTTCCCTTCCAGAAATTCACAGTCTCTGAAAGGCTCCCAGTCTTTCTGCATGAGCTTGGCTTGAACCCAGGGAACCGTTCTTCCTAAGGAGAAAATGCAGGTCTGAGGGAAAATGCACAGAAAAGTCACCTGTTTCTGAGCTTTGCAGAGGTGTCTCCATTTTCACAGACTCCTCGTGCTCATGGATGGGTTTAGTTTGCCTTTTGTTTCCTTGAAATCCATCCAAAGTCCCAGCCGCAGGGGGGGAAGAGGAATAAGTGGTTCGGTTCACAGTGTATGTTCAACTAGAGCAGGATCATCAGCACTCTGGGTCAGATGGACTTTCTAAATCACACTGTGAAGGACCCTTCACCATGATCCTCCTTAGGCTAATTCTCCCTTTCTCAAGATTATGCTCCAGCAGTGAAACAAACTATTTTAATCTCTTGGGATGCCGGAAGAGATTACAACAAGTCCCATTAATCTTTTCCTTGGCTTAACTGTGAGCCATAGCGGGCTTTGGAGGGCTGTGCCAGAGCCGGACTGTCAGCCGGAGCAGGGCTGCTTGGCCGACAGGCTACACCAGCAGCGTGTGCTGCAACCAATCCCACCGGGCTGGATGCGTCCCGTTTTCCCCTGGGCTGCGTGATTTGAGCATCATGCCGTAAAGGAGTTAATTTTCAGAGTATTGCAGCACTGCGCGAGCCCGGGGAGTCAGCAGGGAGCAATACAACCCCAAGCCCACGCAATACTTTGGAAATTCGCTCTTGTATGCCGTATCCCTCAAAAGCCTCCTGAGCTGTCAGCGTTATAGATCATGGGGAAGCTGGCTGTGCCGAGGCACCACCGGGCAGGTACTGAAGGTCTTATGAAACTGTAGAAAACATATCCCAGAAGGTGCTGTGTCAGCTCCATTATTTATACAGCGGCAGAGCTCCACAGGCAATGGAAACACAGCTAATGCAGCACAGGGGCTGCCCTACCTCTTGGACTCTTTCAGCATCTTGGCTGCGATCTTTTTGCTTCACTGAAATCAGGGAGGGGAGGGTGTCCTTGGTCTTGGCAATGACAAGACACGATCCAATGACTCCGTTCAGAGAGTCCCTGGCAGAGTCTCTGTCAGCACAGTGCATCATCATCATCACCAGGTAAGGGGCCCCGGAATTGAATGAGACCCCCCCAGAAGAGGAAGGGGGTCTGAACCAGGCACCAGGCTGTGCTATAGGAAGCATCAGGGCTATACTTTCGTGACCAGAGCAGACACAAATGTTAACACACTGCTGCAAAGTATTTATCCTCACATTTTCTGTAGCAGGCACTCTACCAGGACTGATTTGGACACAGCCCGAACACCTTTACACTAGAATTTGAATCAGTCACCCAAAGGTTTGGACCGTCCAGTTAAGTGGCATAAAGCACTGGTAATGTAGCCAGGATTTCCACCCCGCTGCCCCAAGAGAAACCCTTACGTCTGATCCTGCGGGTCACGGTGGGAAACAGCAGGTAAAAGCAAGCTCAGGAATACTGCCTGCAAGAGCAACACAACATCTGCTGCATCAAACCTGCCTCTGGATGCTCGAGCCCACAACCGAGCTGACTTACTCCTGCCTTACTTCGGCATGAGAGATGAATCAGGCCCTTGGTGTGCACGGCGAACATATGTCCCAGCAGCTGCCGGCGAGCTGTGCTTGAACCCAGTTGTGTGAGCAGCAGGTTCGGGTGGGTTTCGTCAAACCCAGAGTGTCACAGAAGGCACTAATAGGCTGTTTGGCGCGTGTTTGAAAGCACCTAGAGGATAACCGAATCACAAGCAATAAACAACATTGGTTTATAAAGAACAAGTCATGCTAGACCAACTTGATAGCTTTTTTTTTTTGGATCAAATTACAAAATTAGTGGATGAAAGGCCTTACAGAAGATGCAATGTATCTAGACTTCAGCAAAGCGTTTGATATTGATCCTTGCAAAACGCTACTTGAGAAACTAATCCGGACTGCCTTAGATATGAGTATTAACAGCAGTGCGGATTGAGAGGCATCCGACGGGCTGTAAACAGAGAGGAAACGCTAAGGGCCAACTCATTGACGTACGGGAGCTGCGTCACAGGGCCGGTGCTTGGCTCAGCTCCACAGAAATATCTGTACGTGGGGGTGATGGGGAGAGGGCGATTCAATGGCAGATTGACCTGGTAAGGACTTGAACGGAGACCTTCCTAAAAAACGTGGCCATTGCCCGTAGGGAGTGGTGCCGTCATCGCCAAGGTGCTGCTCTCCTCTCCAGCTTGGAAACAAACTGCCCCTGCCCCAGCGCTGATTTGGGGCTAAGGCAGGAGATGGAGGTCGCCAAGACCATTTTTGAAGCAGAGTTGTTCACCCTGGCCAAATCCCCGCAGGAAACCCCGCGACCAACCTTCCTTGGCTTCAGGGCTGCTCTTTCAAATACGTATTTTTTAACGCTGTTCCATTTTTACGATGAACTCTGCTGCTGCTCTTAATGAGGACCACGGGCAGAGAAAACTTTGGGAAGTTTTGCTGTGAGCATGAGAGGCAGCTGAGGCGGCCGCGCCAACCGGGGCTGACAGGGGTTGCCGGTTGGCCCCGGCGCGGTTCGGCGGCTGTCACGTCTCCCTGCCAGACGAGGCTGACCTCGAGCCTGGGACCCTGCAGCAGGAAGCGAAACGCACGTCTGGCACATGAGCTGTAGAAAAAGCCCCACTTTGGTTGTCACCAGCAGAAAAACTGACACTTTCTGGAGTCTGACATCCTCCTGATCATGCAGGCAGATCTGCAGCCAGGAGCTCAGGTTTTGGCATCCCAACGAAGGCACCAGTCTTTCCCATGAGGTCCAGACTTGCTACCCAGGCTTTTATTGAAGGAGCAAGTTGCAAAGAGGGGTTTGACCATCACAGTCCTTTGCAAGGCTACCGTTCTTGCTCCCTCACCCCACCAAGCAAGGACAAAACCCTCCATAGAAAACCCCACACAGGTAAAACCCACCTGGGAAGAGAGTGGACACTTCAGCAACAAGTTTCTTAGTTGTGTACCCTTCTGCTCGGCCTCTGATTAGACTGTTGCTGCCCACAACCTGCCCACCCCTTTTTACCCTGGTCCTCCAGCCCATCTCCCGCACGGGAGCAGCCTGTCCCCGCGTGTGACCCGTCCTGCTCCAGTAACGAGTGCCCCAACGACTGCTGATTCCACCCAAAGCAATCCCAGGTGCCAGCAAGTCATGTCTAATCATGCCATTAATCTGATTATTTGCTGTGTGTGTTTTTAAATTCTTTGATTGCTTCCGCACCTACAGAGATGTTGATAGGCATGTTGCTAAAAAGGCAGAAAAAAAATTAAAAATCAGTCACATCAAATCGAATAAATAAATTCTTTGGCAGCCTGTTGGAAAAGTGTTCGATCCAGGCACGCAAACACACTTAGCAGGTCAAGCACTCAATCAGCATCCGCTCTCCATGCTGGAAGCCAGCAGCCGGGGCGAGGTTTCGCCAAACCGGCAGGAGCAGGGTGGCACCTCCGGGGCGCTCAGAGCAGGGATGGCCAGGTGGGAAGCAGCTGTGAGCTGGCATCACCTGGGTCCCACCAGCCTCTCTACCAACCTCCGCCTGGAGGAGCCATCCCTGCAGGGACATCCACTGAGGCTTTTCAGCTCCAAAAATATGCCCTTCTTTTAACCCAAACTGATGGAGAACCTCAATAAACACGCAGTTCACAACATCCCCCAGCCTCATAGCCCTTCCCAGGCACGTGCCGGCCCCTCGCCTACCCAAACGCCCGCTTTGCACAGCTGTTTTGCATGGCTGCAGCGTTGCAGCACCCATCGGACACCAGTTCATCCCACAGCTGAGAGGCCAGAGCGGCTGTGCCAGCCTTCCAGCAACACCCCATCCCTTGCGGGGTTCATGTGGCGCGTTTTGATTCCCGCATCCAACAGATGCGCGCTCCCCCTCTGCCCTCCAGCTCCTCCTGGCTCCGGAGCCCGTGCTCCCCATCACCGGCCCAGGCAGACATCATCCCATCGCTGGACCAGAGGCGGGGGGCAGCGTGCGGGGACCGGGGGGCTGAATCAGGTTTGCTTCCCCGATAAAACCCGGGCAGGATTATGGTCTCTTTAAGCCTGTCTCCGCAGCCACGCCGGCTCCCCGCGCGCTGACCCAGTCGTGTGCTGTATTAGAATTGTAGAGTAATAAATGAACAGTGGAGGGGTTTGTAATGATGATTAGGGACTGAAATTGGTTCAGATTTACAGTGTCACTCAGGAGCGGAGGCAGAGGGGGAAGGCATTCTGCGCGGCCTAATGGATCCATCAACTCGTTTTGGCTGCTCGGTGGGCCGCGCAGGGTCACCAGGCTTTCCGCTGGCAGCACAAAGCACTTCAATTTTGTTAGGAAATGTATCAATTTAACTGACTTGAGCAGCGCAAGGCGGAAAAAAAAAAAAAAAAGGGGGGGAGGGAGAGGAAAAAAAAAAATAAAAAAAACTAATGAATCTGGACTCAATTTTCCGCCACACTGCCTCTGCGAACTGTCGGAAACAATGTCTGCGGTCGGGGTGAAGGCAGCGCGGATAGGCTGCCCGCGCGCCCGCCGAGCCGGGGAGACGGGCTGCCTCCCGCCAGCCACCGGCCAGGGCTGCCACTCTCCTAACAATGATGTCATTAAAGGTAAATTGGCCTCTATTTCAGCAGGATGATAGTGCTAATTGAGTGGGAAAATATAATATAGGGAGCTGTTGTCTGCAGTTAAAGGGAGGAGGGGGACAGATTAAATGGCCTACAATAGTGGGTGTCAGGCACGGCAGATGTTGCTTTCCGCTGATAACTGCGCTGACATATCTCGAGCTTGTCAAGGCTGAGGTTTTCAGAGAGACTTACAGCAAAAGGCAGCAGATGGCCCTCCTGAATGGGAATGAAGTGCTTAAACAGCCTGGCTGCTGAAGGCAGCTAGTTTGTAAATAGAGGAGTCGGAGGTGTCTTATTGATCCCGCTCGCTGCCTGCCAGCGCCGAGGACCGGCGGGCGGCGGGGAGCCGGCGGGATGGGGGTGCCGGCGGTGGTGGTGGTGGCGGGGGCCGGGGCTGGCAGATGCTGCTGGATGGCAGCCCCGGGGTGGCGGGGCCGAGCAGGGCTCCGTGCTGGGGATGCGTCGCCTTAAAAGTCACAGATGTCAAACGGCAGGACAAAAGTCGGGGCGGTGGCCAAGCAAGCGTGCGGCAGGGCTCGGGCACGGGAGCGCGACGCCTGCATCCCCGCCGGCCGCACAAAGGGGACCGAGACCCCTGCCCCCCGAAGCACCCCGCCGGCAAAACCCACCCCGAGGCCATCCCGTGGCAGACCCCGTTTGCAACCCCGCTGGGCCGACACGTGCAAAAAGCCATGAGATGAGCGCAGGTATTTCAAATACAGAAAGATGTTTCTTGGAAGTGTGCGTCTCCAAGCGCGATGCACCTGCTGCATGCAACATGCCACCGCGCGTGGCATTGAACAGCCAGCGCCTCTGCTGTCTCAAGCCACGAACGGGCCTCAGAGTAGAGCAGCCTTGTTGTGGATAACCTCTTGGTGAGACGGAGTTTTGCTCGACTCCATGAAGTGGTGCCTCAGCTATACTGGGATGTGCGGGGAAGCGCCCTGCACGTGGGACATGCTGCCCGCTGCAGGAGCCAGTCGGGAGTGGCATAAAAGTGACACGCGTGTTGGTGCTGTATAGATCCATAGTACACGCTCATCTGTGCATTTATGCCAACATCATCGGCGCTATACTGAATTTTGGAGTGTAGGAAGGGGTGCTGTTATGTGTCCATAAACATCTCTCTTCTGTACCTGCACATTGGAAGTCTTGCACATCCGTCCTCCCAAGCCATCGACCAAAATTAAACGGCATACACACTTGTCTCACATCCAGTGCAGAAACCATGCACACACATAAATCCTCTCCCACCATGTGCGGGAGCACCACCGACGGTGCGAGACACCTGGGACGTGGGGTCAGCAATGCCCCACGCATGGACGCAGGCAGACCCAGCCGCATTGCTGCCCACATGAAAGGCAGACCAAGCTCCAAGCCTCCAGAAATCCTCCCCAGCCAGGCCATCCCGATGCCGTTCCCTGTGTGCTGAGCCTTCCCCACGAGCCTGTCTAAATATAAACACGCGCACATGCATGCTGTTATTAAATCTATCCAAACATGTAAGCACGCCTCTCGCAAAATCTCACGGAGTCTGGCACAAACACTTATCTGCTTACAAAATGACATAAATTGAGTCTGTATACACAAACACATACACTGACGCAGCTGGGGAAACACATCGCTAATATCCAGGTAGACAGAGATTTACCACTGATAAGGTTACGGCCACGCTCCCTCTCCCACGCACCCTCCCGAGCAGAATCCTCCATCCCGGGACTAATTCTGCTCTCCCTGAAGTCAGCGGGAGCTGCTCTGGTTGCGAGTCCTTGACATCGACGCTGTTCAGACTGTGTTCTCACGCAAGCAGAAACCTGGTGCTGGGTCTGCTGACTTGCATGGATTTAAATCGAGGTTCAATTGTCAATTAGGGATGTGTCAAGCTCATATTCCCAGGCTGCTCAAAGCTGAACGAACCAGCACCAGCGCTGAAACTCCCTACGGAGACCTGGCAAAGGATCAGGCCTGGAGACCGCCTGGGGACAGGCGCCAAGAGCTTTGCACATGTCGCAGGCATGTCCCACCGACATCGTCGCTCTTTGCCGCCCGTTCCCCCGCTGCAATGCACAATGCAACAACCCTCCTCCAAAACCGGTCCTGTGGAGGGGAGGCGAGGGGTGGCCCCCAGCCCCGCGCAGGCTCCCCGCTCTGCTCAGGCGTCTGCCGTGCTGCACGGAGCAGGATGTTTCCTCCATGGGAGGACCTTGGTTTACCCCAATGTGCTCTGCCTCATGGGATCAAGGCGATGCTGCACTGCTCCTCCTTGCTCTTTTCCATCACCAACTACAAGAACAAACAGGGACATTGAACAAACTCCACCAAAGCAAGGTGGTTAACCAGTTTTAAGGCCATTTCTAGTTTGAAGACTGCCGACAGTCAAATCCTTCTCAAGATCTGAGCAGTGTCTTACACAACCATCCAATACTCCTCTCCACAGGTCCAAGCTGCTGCCCCAGCTCACACCAGTGGCTGCAGGCGATGGGACATGTTTCATACAGCACAAAGAAGGAGCATCGGCTGCTGGCCAGGCCACTGCTTGACCAGGGGAAGGTGATAGTGAGACCCAAAGCTCTTGCTCTGGGGCCAGGACAGTCTCTTTGGTGTTCCCTCCATCCTCTACCCTCAAGCACCTCGCAGCCATTCCCTTCCCTCCCTGCAGCGTCCCCTCCAGCTTTTCCGGACCACATCCTTGCTTTGCTCAGTTTGTTACCTCTTGACAGTCCATTTTCTCCCTTCTTTAATGTCCTTTTGCCTTCCCTTCTGTTGTTTCCAAGTCGTTGTTACTGGCAGCAGTCAGCAGCCTCCAGCCCTGTCCTCTGTGTTTCTCCACCACCCGCTCTCACCCAAATGGCCCTTCAACCCCTGTTTCTTTGCTGCTCAGCAGCTTGGTCATCTCTGGCTCTCTCACACCTTCACTCCAGGACACCCATCACCACAGGCAGCGCAGGCAGACAGCCCCAGTTGAATTTTGCCATGGCTTTGCTGGCAGTCAGAGATTTGGCTGCCGTTCCACCCGTGAGAGGGTGTCCGTAATTTTGCACAGTAGGCTTGGATGCACCATCAAAGCTCAAGCACAAAAACAAACACTGAACGGACAGATCTTCAGCCAAGACCACCTGCTTCTCACCCAGCACCCTGATTATTATACGATGTCTACAAGCCTCTGTAAACTGCTGTTATCTGGTATCAGAAGCTCTCCTGCCTTCAGTACAACATGTTTCCAGCTCTCTCATCTCCATGGAGGTGATGTTCTCCCCTCAGTGTCCTCCTGCCAAGTGGAAAATGGCTGGTGCATGCAGGGATGTCCTGGAGGGTCTATGGGATTTTGATCCACTCAGTGGCCACGCTGGTGCCAAGGAGAAGCCTCCAAAAGGAAAAAGAGGCAGATGTGCCTGGTACAGGATGCTGGATGCTCTGACCTATCCCCATATAGCTCATGAGCCCCTTGAAAGCCCGTAGAACCTTCAGAGATGCGAGGAAACCACCTTGGACCTCTCCACCACTTCAAACTCATTGGTCTGAGTTGGCCACCTCCATGGGTACCAAGTGACCCTCCATCTGGAGGATGGGGTGTCACTGCCCCAGTTACACACAGAGTACATAAAGAAACTCCCTCTGCACGGAGGGAGAAACTCCTTAATGGGTAACCCAGCATTTACAGTAATCAAGAATGATTCAGTTGACAGGTTTGTGTGGTGTTTGTTAATTTACTTGAGATTCATTCCTGGGAACAGCTGGCTGTATCCCAGCAGGACTGTGACTCTCACTAGCCCACCTGCTGCTAGACAGACGGGCTTTGGGTACAGTTGTAGTTAAAGTTTAGCAGGCAGATATTTCTGGCTATTAAAAATGGAAAAGTTCTTCAAAGACTCACGTGCAGAGAAGGTTTTGGAGGCAGAGGAGTTGGCTCTGGGCTTTGCTTAATGGCTTCACTTGAGTTTCCAGGGTGGTCAAGGAGCTGAGGTCTTGTTTTGTCATTTGAGCATTACCAGGATGATGGTACGTAAAGAACTCATGAAGAAGTCACTTAATAATCAGTCACAGGGTCTGTTCTGGAGGCTTTTCACAGGAGTTTGGCTCATAAGGGAATTAGACACCCAACTTATCCTGAAATTCAGAGGGAATGGGTGCGTACCTCTCTGCTTTGGAAACCTCTAACCAATCAATTTATATAACATTAATATTCATCTTCCTTTAAATTGAATGTATTCTTTCAAAATATATAATTAGATTTTCCTTCTAGTGCCCATGTGGCCAGGAGTCTTTAAACTGTATGACAAAAAAAGTATTAAAAAAAATGCAGAATTATTTCTCAGAAGAAGCTTTTAAAAAGTCATAACTAGGTTTCAACAAAATATATTCCCCATGTACAGAATACAGAACCCTCCCAGAAATTCCAGCGGGTGATGAGATGCTCAGAAAGGACCACTTGGCCCCACAGACCCACAGGGTTTCTGGACCCCGTAACGCAGCCAAGCCCTCATCAGCTGCCTCTTCCTCGGGAGCTTAGGGGGCAAGAACTGGGGCTGTCTCCCCCAACGAGCCTCCCTGGTAGCGATGTGGGTTACCCAGAGCCCAGCCCAGAGCCCCCATGACCACAGGGTACCTACCACCGGTGATGGGAGACGTGCTGCTTCCCACTGCTATCAACAGCACCAGTCCTTGGTCACAGTCCAGAACAAGGGTCAAACGTCACCAAACCAGAGCAAAACGCCTGCAACCCTTGGGGCAATTCCCTCTGCTGGGCTCTCCTGTCACTAAACTATTGATTAGCTATTGATTAAAACATCTATTAATCTTTATAAACTATTTATAAATGGAACCTTAACATAAAGTGTGACCTGTACAATATTGAAATAGAAATAATACTTAATATGGATTTTTAAGTAAGTTAAGCGCATAAGTGGAACACCACACCATATCCCCTAAGTGTGTTCGTGGAACACTATGGAACATTTCCATTGAGTTACATGCTTTGGGTTTCACTTCAAGTCCTCGCACATCTGATAAAAATATGTAACAGCTTTGATTAAACATCTGCCCTGATCCCTGTTACAGCTGCATTTCCCCTGCCCCGGGGTATCCCGGGCTGCCCCTCTCTGATCCCCGCGGCTCAGCGGGGCTGCGGGTAGGAGCTGCCCCGGGTGGCACTGACCTCCCCTCTCAGACATCCGAAGGACTGCATTGCTCCCATCGTTCAGCAGTTCTTCAAAGTCTCACATCCAGCCCAGGACCAGCGAGGCAGCTGCAGCACCGGGCTGTATTTACAAGCTCAACCCAACGGCACTCGCTGGCTAAAAATCAAACAAGGAGCTCGCTACTGTGAGATCTCAGCCGCCTCCATTTGTTACATGGCACATCCAGGAGGGGTAACCAGCTTGCAATATATTAAACAATTAATCATTTAGATTGCAATGCTCTTAAAGCTGCAGGCATTTCCCACTAAAAGCGTGGCACGGGTGCGGGTGGCCTGCAGAGGAATCCTGCCTGCAAACTTTGGGAAACAAGGACGTGAACAGAAAGCCAGGCTGGAAGAAGTGTGTCCTCCAGGTTTACAAGGGTTTCCTGACGATCCCACTCCACCGTGCCCTGCGTGTTTCCACACATGTTGACGAATAACCCCCAAAAGTACCACTGCGATTGGCATAGCTCAGAGGGAACAGCAGAGTCGAACGTGCTGTTTAACACAGGGCTGCTCTCCATAGCTGGTGCTGGGCTGAGCCTGGCCGGGCTTATTTGCGCTAACGATGCTGTTCACCACCAGCCCCTCATTTGCCCAGGTTTACAACCATGACCTTCGTGCCTCTCTCTTTGCACCTATTTCATCAACAGCTTTTGAAGCTCTTGACATCACTTACTTTATGGCGTTTTCATCCCTATTTCCAGCTGAGGGATGAAGTGACATGGCAGAGGAGATATTGCTGTTGCGTATAGTTGCAACTGAAGGATTTACAACATTTACACAGAGGTTGTACCTGTCCCTTACAGATTACACGTGCTCTTTGAGAAAAAGGTTCAGTGAGGGAGGAGCATGACCTGTTGCAACGGGCAAGGAGCTAGGGCTCTGCTGCACGTTCCTCTCCGGGTAATGCCACAGCAGTCGGGGGGAAAAGGTGTCAGGATGGGACCTAGACCGGTTGCACAACCTCAGGCAAACAGCTGAACTACACTTTTGTACCTCAGTTTTCTCACCTAAGAAGGAGGATTTGGGGCAGCGCAAGGGAGGCCAAGTGCACTTGTAAGGATTAACAGGAGGTTTTAGGGGTAGAAAAAGACTTCATACCAAGTCGGCTCCCCTCCGTAACCTTTTGCTTCAGAAACACCCTGGGCTGCTGGCTGTTTCCAGCCCAAACGGCAGAAGAGGCTCTTGTACCTCTGGCCCTACCAGTGGATTGCAACAGATTTACTGGGTCACATTCATTTCTGAGCGTTTTTGGAGGGGACCCTACAGCGATAATACCTTCACGCAGGAGCTGGTTGCACTAAGAGAATAATGAAACCCCAGGAGGAGCTGAGGCTCTTTAAAACGTCTGCGGCACAGGGATTTGCCCCACATACTGCTTTCCTATTAATAATGCATCAGGAGCTCCTGCTCCACCACCAAAGATCCCTGCACATTCGGTTGCTGGACACCTCACCTCCACAGTGTCCAACGGGACTCTGCTCCTGTCCAACCACGAGAAATTTGGAGAAATCCTTCTCTGCAACAGAGATGCTCCAGATTTGCACTCTGCAGACCTAGGAGCAGGATTTGGCCCTGCGATTTCAGCTGGTGTCTCGTGAGCCGTGGGCTGAATAGGAACTGTAATTGGTGCAATTCTACATCTTCAAGGCTATTAGATCCTTGTAGCTCCCCATCATGCTGTGTTTGGAGTAAATAGACAGTGTTTAGCCAAGCTGAGAGATCCTCTAATGGAACAGACAGTTCTTCCTCTCTTCATCTGCTTGTCCCCACAGCTTTGTTATTTAAAGTCAGGTTAAAAAAAAAAATAAAAAATAAAAAAAAAAAATCAGTAGACAGGTTTGGTTTGGAAGCCGGAGGACAGGAAAAGTTAGAGATATTTATTTGACAGGGTCAAGGTTGCTGCTTTTCTTTTCTCTTTCCCCAGGTCCCATAGGTGTTAGACTGAGAGACATTTAATCGAGGGAGTAGCGGTTTCATATCTATAACAAAAATCAAATAATGCAAGATGATTTACTCCCCCTAGCAACCAGGGAGCTTACCCTTAGCAACCAGCCTAGCCTCAGGCAGCGGTGTAATCAGCTTGAAAATATTTCAATTATTGTGTTGATTTTAGTGGATTTGAGAAGCGCTGTGCGGAGAGACCAGGCACATTCTGCCCACGACCTGGAGAGGAAGATATTGATTTAAACAGGTGTCAGAAAGGAAAAGTGGAGTAAATTTAAATGCAATAGGAGAACAGCACATTGAGTGTGGTTCAGTGTGGGGGTGACATTTTGCTCATCGCCTTGAATGAAAGTGACTCAACTGAACTAGAAATTTCACCTTGAAAATCATCTCCCATCGACACAATCAAGAGAAAGCCGTTCGCCATCTCTTTTCCCTGGTCTGGGGAAAGAAGCGGGGGGGCCGGCACCTGGGTTTCCGAGACAGCTTTGGGGAAAGTAACTATCAGAGAAATACAGGATTAGGGCATCCCGCTCAAGAAATTAACCAAGTGGTGCTGGGGGAGAAGCGGGGCAGGCGGGATGGAAATCGTCCGCGGAGGGTTGGCTGCAGAAAGCAGGCAGGCTTTGCTACACAGAGCGACGCCGTCCGGAGGCTCCGGGCTGCTGCTCTTGGAACGAGGAGTTTGGTACCAGCACCGGACTGAGCTGTCGCGGGTGAAGTTAGCAGGAGCAATGGCCCAGCAGGTCTCAGACCTTGGACCATGTTTCTCCTCCTTGCATGGCATGGGCCAAACCCTCTTCTCAGCAGCAACACCACAACCCCACAGAGCAGAGTACTGGGACGGCTCTGGCCTTCTTCAGCCTCTACAGTGTAGTTTGTCCAGGCTTAGCAGCCCTGATCTGGCACAAAAGAGGTAACCCAGACCCCGGTCTTTGGGCAATTGTCCCATTCCCCTCCACTCTTTGCCACCTGCCCCACACACGTAAGATGCTCCCAGCAAAGCCCCAGCCTAGCCCCAGGCTGCTCCCTCACCCTCTGCTCCTACGTTTTGTACTAATCACGCAGCTCACCACTGCAGTAACAGCCTGTGTGTAGTTCAACAGAAACCAGTGACATCTTTGTACACACTGCACCGACGAGCTGTTTTCTGATGCAGCAGAAGCCTGTAGACGGTGTACTGATAATAGGGTTTCATCTGTTCCCAGTGAAGTGACAACTGACATGCCGTGTTCTGATGAGCCTCTTTCCAGTAGGGTGACAGCATGCATAGAGTGTATTAAAATCCTGGTTCTCTGAGCTGCGACAGTCCATACTCAATACCAGCGATAACTGGAGTCGCAGCAAAGCTGAAACTTCTGTCTAATTCACGAGGAAGCTGCTTTTGGCACGCCCGTGACAGTTTGTGTACAGGGCACTTCTCACCTGCTCGCCTGCGGCAAGCAAGGAGTGTGCAGCGCAGGGATGCCCGGCGCGGGGGGATCGATACCAGGCAGAGCCTCGCAAGTCACGGCTGCAGAGCCGGCTGCTGGATCCCGTGCTTTGCCCTGGACGCTGCTGATGCATCCTGAGCTCTGCTATCTGCTCAGAGCCGTCCTCCCCATTAGGGAGGGAACCGCCAAGGCAGGAGCACAGGCTCTGCAGGGACAGGAGGGCTCCTGCCCCACCTGAGCTTTTGGGGAGCCCAGCAGGTTTGTGTTGCCTCTGTTTTCTTCCCGTCATCGGAAATTCCTTCCGCACTTGTCGAGTGACCAAGGTGAATCGCTTTTGTTTGAGACGGTTCACACTTCTCCGGGTTCAATTTCAAAGTGGCATTTTTAGAGCTTATCACATGCCATTTATAAACGTATCAGTGCCTGCTCAAAGGCTTGGCGGAGAGAGGGATGCTGCATCCCTCTTCCATTTGACAAGAGCACAAGCCCTGCACAATCTTCAGACAGCAAAGGGCACTGCCTTATCTCTGGCTAGTAAAGGGTGTATCTTGACATTGCTACAATCACTCTTATGGTGTAAGAAGAGCAAAAAATCAGCCTTCCTCCTGGATTTTGACCCATTCAGAGGCTTTTCTCTGTGCCATAAACCAAACTGGTTCCTAGATCATAGCTGCTAGGACAGACACCTCCAGCTAAAATGGGATTTGGACTGCAGTCGCGGTAACCCCAGCCCATACTCAGGCACCCAGTATTGCCTTGCTGTAGATATGAGGTGGCTCACCCAACTGCCGCAGGGGAAACCGTCGTGCACTTACCCCAGGGAAAGAGCCCTCCCATGGCTGTTAACCACCAGGCAGCCGCTGTGTTATAAATCTTGGCTTTAGCTTTGCCTCACAGTAAGTTTCCAGCAAACCCTGAAAAGGAGTGGGGTATCCAAAACCCTTTCCTTTGGCTTATTCAGTGTCTTCCAATGACCAGAGCACTGCTAAGACAGCATCAACTGCAACCAGAAAATGCAGCAAGGCCAAGGAGCAGGCGAATTCTGACGTGCCTGGGAGACATGCTGGGCAGATACACAGCCAAACACCCTCGCACCACCAGGACCAGTTTAATAACAGCACACATTTTAACCTTGCCGACTTGCCCTGGGCAAGCAGGATCCTTCCCTCGCTGCTCCCAGCAGTGCAAGCAGAGCCTGTTTGATGTGCTGACCTGCCCTCCACAAGCATCTTACACTCTCTATCTTTGTTGGACTGGGATGGAAAAAAAAAAAAGATTCAGATTATTTTTAAGCCCATTTGCTGCCTTGCTCTGAAATATGCAGTCTCTCCCCTGGAACGTACCTTCAGTGTAATCCGCTCTTTACCAGAGTCTACAGTCGTTCATTCACGTGTTCCTCTGCCTTCCTTCATTATAACCTGTTGCTCATCAGAAACCTTAGCAGCTTAAACTGGACTGCTTCTGCGCTTGATAACGGTAATCAGGGCTTTAGCAGGCAGCTTTGCAGAATCAGCCTGCCCCACACCCCTCCCACTCCCAATTTTCTGATGGATAGGTGATCGCTCAGGAAAAAAAAAAATGTACCTGTTCACCTGAAGAGCAGAACAATTTGCATTTTGAGGGATGGTTACTGCAAAACGAGGTATTTAGGCAGTGTCACACGAGCTTTCCCAGGGAATTCCTGACATAAATTTACAGAACCACTGTCCTGGCATTTTTCCTTGTTAGTATCTGTAAAGTTATTAATAATCAATAACCAAATCAGAGTGGGTAAATACATGGGGGCACCTCCTGCCATTGATTTTTGGGCAGGATACCCCTCTGAAATCAATGGAGAGCTTTGCTTAAAAACCAGTGCCATGATAAGGGCCACATTTCTTAAACAGAAAGAAGCACAAATCCAATATGAGTTTATCTAGCAGCTCTGTCTCCCAAACCTTATGTTTCTGTCGTCTCAATCCCATTTTCCCACGGCGCCATCCAAGTAACTCCCACTGACTTCTCATCAAAAGTCAAGTCTTATTATCTATTGCTGCTCTTTAAAGGGAATTAGGCAGCTGTTGTTACCGTGCGTTTGGAGATACGGATCTGGAGGTTCAGGTTATTCTGCCTTTTGGCTCAGGACTGATATGCTGGACAGTCAGTCTGTACGTGTGACAGATCAGTTCATTCACTTTTGGAAACTTTTTTTCCCTTGAATTTTAAAGGCTTCAGTTTGGTAATGGCTGTATTAAGCCAGTGTTTGTAATTGAAATAAGAAACCGAAATAGGGAATACATCATCCAGCTAAACTACATTTACCGCTCAATGCCAACACTTTAAACTGCAAAGGCCATCCCAAATCATAAAGCCCTCCTCAGCCACCCAGCAGCTTAGGGATCAGACACCGATTTAACTCTGGACCCCATCCAAGGTCTCTGGAAGTCAGTCGGTAGCTTTTCTTGACCTGGCAGATGCCCGAGAGTCACTCTAAGGCTCTTCCCTGGGTTACCTTGAACACACAGTGCTTCCTTTCTCTGGCCACTTTCCTTACGCTGCCACATGCGATGACAGCTTTCTTCGTGTCTGAATTACTGCTCATGTTTTTGGCTTGACAAACAGCATCGTAATCCCTTTTTATTTTTTTCAAACTTCCCAGTCAGGCATAAAGCTGGACACGCATTTCTCAATCCAGCAGCGTCTCTGCTACCAAGGCTGCCAGCTCCTGCACCCCATTTGCAATCACTGTGCTTAAAATCAGTTTTGCAACAAAAACTTTTAGGGTCGAAGCAGACTTTTGAGTATGATACCAAGATTTTTAGACTTACAAAATTCAGGAGAGGTGACATCAATCCTCCTCATGGATGCTTGCCTCCGTGTCTGCTGCAGTGCTGTGCGAGGCAGCTGGGCAGGGAAAAACCAGACAGGTCAGCGTAGCCACCAGCTACAAAAATCTTTTGGCATGGGGAAGAAGTCTTTATCCCCTTAGCTGAGTTGCAGCTTTTTCAGACTTGAGGCTGAGCCCCATCTGAGATACAGAGAGTTCCTTTTCCACCTGAACTCCTGATCGTGATCACAGGCTGCACCTGGAGGAGAAACCCACTGGGGAGCTGAGATACCGACCTGGTGCCTCCATTCCGCTGAAGCCCTTCTGCCGCATCTTCCCAGCCCGTGTCTCTGCGCCAGCGAGATTCAGCTAGCTCAGGTGTGCTTGCTTGCATTAGACCTGTATCTCCTTTGCTAGGAATAAATTTTGTGGCACCTGCCGAGCCAGATCCACTTAAGCTTGGTGCTAAAGGCAATCTGCCCCATCCGCTTCTCTCCTGGACAAGGTTTGTACATGGAGTAGAGAGGAACAACGGGAACTTTCGTCTCAAACACGCAGAAAGCACAAAAGCAGCATCCTGCCCTGTGCTCCCGCCTTTCTCCAAGTGGAAACGGTAGACTTAAGGGAAAGAAAAACAAGGAAACCACAAGCTGGAGGCTCGGGCACGGCCAAAGGAAGCCAGTGGAAATGTTCCAGCCAGGAAATAAATCCAGCCAAGCCATAAAATGCTTCACTCAGACACCTTCCCCGACACCACCGTGGGCCTCCCGCACTATATCGCACACTGCCAGACTTGCCACATATAAAATCGAGGCAAGTGACCACAAGCATAAAAGAGAGTTATGCTTTGCTGTGATGCATTTTGAGCACTCCAACAGGCCAGCACCACAAGGAGAAACAGGTTTGTCCCTGATTCCTTCAGGAAGAGGTTTCAACCAGCAAACTACCCACGTTATACCCATGGCAGAAGTGGCCACTACACAGTGAAAGAAGCCCAGGGGACCTTTTGCAGAGGCAGATCTTCCAGGAGAGCTCTTCACTCACCAGTTGCAGACCCTTGCCCAGGATGGGTCACCTTGCTCTCCAGTTATGGGTACACTGTGTCTCAAATTTCTGGAGGGTTTGGGTGTTGGGGAACCCCATCCATGTTTGTCCTGGACTTTCAAATTGCACTCTTATCCACTGCTTCTCTCAGGTTTTCTTCCTGGCTTCCCACCAAGACTAGGGGTGTTTCCTTGGATGTGAGAGGAAGCTTGGCCAAATCTAGCTTGACCTTTGCGATTTATGGATGGCAAAGGGGTCTCCCTGGCATTTCCAACCGGCCTAAACCATCCAAGGGAACCTTCCCCAGCAGTATCTGTCAACCTCTGGTAAACTAGAAGGGTTCTGTGCAAATTCAACCTCACTCCCAAAAAAAAAACCAAAAAAAAACCACCTCTGTTCGTTTCAGATGATAAATGCACCCACCAAGCACCTTCCTCCAGTTCTGTGTTCACAATATACGTCCCCTCTTCACTCGGTAGCTGTAGCAAAGGATGAGAGCCAAGCTTGAACGCAGCGATGACCTTACAAAATCCAAAATGAGAACAGTTTCTCAGTTATGTTTCACCAGCAGACCTTGCCAAATAACTGATACATCTTAGACCACTCATGTACACACCTGAAGCTGCCCAGAAATAAGCTTTTGCTGCCTTTTTGCTACAGACACATCATCACTTCAGAACATAAAAATAAAGCACCCAGAGCTCCAGAAACTCTTATTGCAAATAATCTCACTGCCAGAAGAAAGGCAGCATGATGTTTATCAGAAAACTGGGTTCATACGTAGGACCTTTAGCATCTTCAGATAAAAGCAATCACTCCACAAAGAACAGCAAGCCGTCGGTGTCAGAAGGTATCTACCTTCACCACGGCACTGCCCCAGCTTGGCTTGCCCCAGCAGGCTGCCCGGTGATGCAAAACTGAAAATGCTCTGTTCACAAAGTTTCCAGCAGGTTCTTCCTCTGTCGAGGTTTTCCTCATTTCAGGAAGGAATTTGGGATCACTCAATGACAGAAAGCACCATGCCTGCTCCTTCAGGTCCTGTAGAAACTTAACAAGGAAGAGAGAAACTTTTTGTAACCTGAAGAATTTAGGAAATTAAAGCCATTTCTGTCATTGCTGAGGCCACAGCTATGCCATGGGATCCAGGAAGCATCCACCTCCTGTGTGTTGGTATGAAGTTTAAAAAATAAGCAGCCCTCACAGGTGGATTAAACCCAGACATTCTCCTGCAGCCATCAGAAAAATAACACTTCGTTTTCTTAGGAACCAGATGTTCCCCACACAGAAAATGCCCAAAATCTGTAACAGCTGTGTCAGACTCTACAGACCCGTAATGGTCTTTGGTCAGAGGGAAAATAGAGCAAATAGAAAATATACAGGAGGAAGCAGGGGAAAAAAAGCTTCGCTCCACATCCTCAGCTGTAGAAAGGTATTCGGAGTAAGCGTTGAAGGCTGCAGCTGCTGGAGGAGACTGCACCTTCTCTCACTGAAAACAAGCCTGGTATCGGTGAAATTATGTTCCACATCAGCTGTCAAGTAACGGTTTTGAAACCTTAAACAGAGAATACATTTGCAGCTATTAGCATGGTATGGTCATGGTTTGTATTTGAAGGTGAAACCAGTTTGTAAGGAGGGAAAGAAAACATTAATTCTATTCATCTTGAAAGTTACTTTAACTTTTCAAAATGCTATGGTAAATTTTGAAACTTTAAAATTAGTTTCAAGATGAATAGAATTAATGAGTGAATTAGAACTGGTACAGAATTGCAATAAATAATATTCAAAACCTTTTAATAAGCTTTGCAATGATTAAAATGAATGGATTTTTTTTTTCTTTTTGCTATAAAACTGGAGCTCTTTTAAGTATAAATTGTGATAATGACTCAAGAATTTCCAGCTTCAGGTTTTTCCATTACATCTCAGCTTCCACAGTTGATCTAAGGCTTAAAGAATAACATTCAAGCCTCACTTTCTAATGATGAGGTGTTTGACACAGAAAGCAATCCTAATAGAGAAGGCTGCTTGCCCCGTGATTGCTGGCAAGTAGAGCTGACAGAGACAAAGAAAGATTTTTCTACCGAGTCTCCTAACGAAACCCCCTCCTCGGATCTGGGACTGTGAGCTATGAACGGGAATCTTGTTGTCAGAAGCACTCGGCAAATCAAGCCCATGCTTGTAACACTGCCAGCATTTGTTATAAGTCTTCCTTTTTCCAAAAAAAAAAAAAAAAGACAAGATTTTTAGTAATGCTGATTGATGGAGCACTAATACAATTAATACAGCTATACCGGTTTATGATACTGTGGGTCTGGTTCAACACAGGAAAATCCTCCTTTGAAACCAGGTTTGGAAAATTTAAAACTTCCTTGCCCACAGCTCCTGCCAAACCTTCTAAGCTCGCGGCTTTTCTCAGTTTTTCTAGGATACATTTCCATCACTGCTGAGACAGCTGCCGCTGTCCTGCGCGTGGTTCTTCAGAAGTCTTGCACCAAGTTCTGCCAGGACAATTTCCTGTAAATTCGTTATTCCCAACGTTGGGGGGAAAATCATCTTGACATCAAAAAGCTCTGTAGCAAAAATGTCTTTTGCTGTTTGTTCAGCCATTCTCCTCTGCGTGTCTTGGGGAGAGGCTTTGTTCACAGACGTTCCCACTAGGACAGCTGCCCGTCTTCATCTGCAAACACAGCCCCTGCCATGGCTGGCTTGAGGACACCCTCAAAGACTGTTTCTTTGCCTGTCCCTCTTGATATCCTTCGTTCCTGCTTCTCCAGGTAGCTCTGTAACCCTCAATCAGTTCAGTATTGTAATATCGCACATCCCCAGTTGGATTTTTCTCTGCTGTTGCCCCTGTGGTGAGTTCTACCAGTTTCACGTTCCAGCTGGGAAGCAGATGCCCCAGGCTGGCCACCGCTTGGGCTGACGCGTGCTGACCTCCTGAGATGATCGCTTTCTCCGTGGGAGGAAGATCAGGACTTGAGCCTGGTCTCTCCAAACTGGTTTCCCAATTTACAGCAGGAGTGTTTGACCTGCTCATAGCCTCCGTCACCATCCTGCAAATCAGCGGCTTTCCCCTGAGGGACATTGCTGCCCAGGGAACACAGCGTTGCCCCTCTCCCACCCCTGCCGTCCCTGTGCTAGCTTCGCTCAGTGTGACGAAGCGGGTGCTGCTGCCTGGCAGTGACCACATCTCCTGGGAACCCACCATGAGCTTCTGGGTACCACATGAGCTTCTCTGTGACACTGAGGTTCGTTTTCAGGATCCATCACATCTCCACGGCTTGTTTCTCCTGCTCTCTCCAGCAAGACGCTGCGTGCTCCTCCCTAAATCACCCGCTTTCCGCTTAGTCAATCATTTCTCCAATATAGCAAAACACAATCCCGCTCGTTTGGCTTTCAGCTCACTTCCCCCACCCTAGACGTGAGGATGCAGCCTGACCTGTGCTTTCCTTATTTCTTAGTTTTGCGTGAGAGCCCATAATCCGCTCAGAATCAGTTTGTAATAATTCTGCATGGGAAACGCCACCCAAAATAAATTGCATGGCGTTAACTTCCCGGGTGCTCACTGTGCTGAAAGCCAGGCGGAGGGAAGGACGAAGCAGTCTTCCAGGTGTATTTATTTCACTAGCCTGGACAGCTCGTAATCGCAGACAAACTGTTTGTCCTTGACTCCTGTCTCGGCAAAGGAAGACTGAACTTCCCGCAACACGATCCATATCACATCAGATTTGATATATTTCATAACAGCCTTTTATTCTCCTGTCTTTGTTCATTTATTTATCAATGTGACACTTTGCTAGATATGTCGCTGTCTTTCTTTTTATTCACCTGTCATTATCTCCCGCTCACATGTTATAATACTCACCTTTTTTATGTGTATTAAAAATAAAAAGGCTCTTGCCCTGTGCCTTTTCACTGTGGATTTTCTCTGTTGCACTTAAATAGCAATAGAACGGATGATTTGCAAATCCTTTCTGACTTTTAGTGATATAAATCGTCACTATTTGGAGCTTCCAGCCTCCCTTGAAGCACCGAAAGGCCCCGCTGCCGCACACGTCTGCGCAGCTGAAGTCACGCATGCGACACTCTCCAGGCTTTCGGGACCGGGTCTATTGAGAGGGAACGGAGGAGCGGAGCAGAAGAGCATCATAAACACCCAGGTGCCATAAATAAACATTTACCAGCTTTCCATGATCTAATCCACTGTGTTAACCTGAGATAAATCCCGCAGGAGGGAGCCCAAGCAGTCTTCCCTACTGCAAATCGCAGGGGCTTGAAGCCGGTGAACGTGATGCGGTGTACGGCGTGGCTCGCTGCATCCCAGCTACGAAGCTCAGCCTACTCCTTTAAAAGAAAAGCTGGCTCAAAACTTATAGCCAAATAAAATCATCCTCTGCTTTTCCTTGAGCGTTTTACAAAAGCAGTTAGATTATTCCATCCTGAATTTTTACTACCATCACAGAAACAACTAAAAATATTTAACTTGTTCGTTAAAATATTTAAAGTGATTTTGACAATTCACCAGCTGTTTAAAAGTAGCTAAAAAGGATGGCAAAGGCTGTTTCTGAGCTTAATAAATATGTGTGTGTGTAATGTTTGTTATCTGAGAAGTACATTTAGATGTCTGCTTAGGTTAGTATCACATATGCTAGAACACATGTTCCTATTCTGGTACACATCTATAATTGTGCCCATTTATCTTATTGTAGTTTAAAGTACCAACAGGATAAATAAAGGCACTGTCTATTTTACTTTGAGAAAGAGAGAGACCAGGCTATTTAAGTCAGTGAGAAAACACAAAACACTGTAGATAAAAACTTTCAGGGGTGGGGAAAATTACTTTTTAAAATAACACAATCGAGGACATCTTTGCTGTGCAAAGATTTTGTTAGAATGAAGCAATTCAAAAGCTTCTACAAAATGGATGGTGGGAAGAGAATAGCGGCAGAGGCAGGGAGGTATTCTGCCTGTGTCCTTTTTACAGTCATTTCTAGGCATTAATTTTCCATGTCTATTAAAACAAAATGCTCTTGCGGATTTACTGTCCCATGGCATAGGATCCATGCACAGGCAAGGGATGCCAGTGCTGCAGGAGCAGGCAGGTGAGGGTGAGGAAGGCTTGGAGGAAGCACGGGCAGGGCTAAGCCTGCAGCATGGCATTGCCACACTGCATGAACCCAGCAGGACAAATCCCTCAAGCCTGAGCACAAGCGGTGTCCATACACCAACGCCAGCTGGGGTCCTTCTGGGATGCTCACGTAAACCACAGATCAGGGCTGCGGACACTGCCTACACATAGCTTCACTCAGGATCAGAGAAAAGCTGCCAGGACTTGGTCTTTCTCCACATTTTTCTGGTCTGTGTTGAACACGAGGTGAGATTTGCTGAGACAGCATTAAAATACTTACCTGCCCCGTATGCATCCTGAAGACCACCAGAACCAGGGTGCAATTTTAGGTGTCTCAAAGCAAATCTCCTGCAAGGCATACCTACCCCAGACTGCCCTCTCACACCTGGTTCCTCTACTCACTACCATGTTAATCCAGATGTGGAAAGAAGCAATCAGCCCACACTAAAGCCAGAAACAACTGGCCCAACCCTTGACATCAGCCACGACGTGCAGAGCAAGGAAATAAAACAGATCAGGAAGACAGCACTTTGTGGTTTGGATTTGTGAAAGCAATGATAAATTTAAAAGGATTTAGGAAAACTCTAATTGTGGGAATCAGTCTTGAAAGACAGAGAGAGACTCACAGACTTCTTTGATGTTCAATCCATAGCAGTCCTCAAATTACAGAGGGAGAATCACTTTGCAGCTTGGAATAAACTGACAGTCCGGAAATACACTGAAAACGAGTAACCGGGCTTCGGTGAGAAGCAAAGACAAACTGCCAGTGGCAGAAAGAACATTAAAACGAAGATCACTGGACACACACAAAATGTGTTTTGAAGGAGAAGCCAAAGACTTCGATCATATTTGTGACTTAGACACGACTGCTCACAACCGACCTGGTGGTGCTGGGTTTTCCAGGGGTGATTGTTTTTGCCTCTTGTTCTTGCAGATAAGGTTCATGAAGGGAGCCTTGGCAGGACAAATGAGGCTACTGAGGTCCCCCAGTTCTGGTGTAAACTATTTGAAATGAAGTAGAAATGACAGTGAAGGGGGCTAGGGTGCTGATTTGTCAACCTGCGATGAACTGTGCCAGTTGTATTGAAACATCTGCCCTAACCACATCTTAGGAGAGTGCTTAAGCAACAGTGATGAAGTGGACATTGAGCATCAGTAGTTGGATCTGCTTAAGAGTTGTAAGGACCCCATAATCTTTTCTTACCTAAACTGATCAAAAATATATCCAGCGGAGCATTAAGGTTATTTTCACCACGCACACAGTCAGCATCAGTCAAGGCAAGAGCCATCCTGGAGCACACCATGTGCTCTAAGAACATCAAAGCTATTTTACATGGCATAAAACACGATCCTGCAGGAGCTTCTTGCAGCCTGAGTTATGCACCAACCCCAGATGACAATTCAAATAACACCGGGAAAAGTAATCCCAAATTGGGTTTTGAATTCCTAGGTGTCGCAAGGGCTGGAAGCTTAAGGAACGCTTCTAAATCACCCATGTGTTATGGATCATCACAAATGTACCAGCATCGCTGGAAGTCTTGCAAATGACAGAGGCTCAAATTAAGGCTCCATTCTGCTAGATAAAGAGCGGTGCCAAGACCGCAGCTATTCAGACACCTTGCCAGAACAAACCACCTTGCGAGAGCGAGCCCTTGGCTGCCAAGAGAAGAGCAGTTCCTGGAGATACGGGGATGGGGAAGAGGCGGCCGCGCTGAAAGAGCTGCTGGAGGCTCACCTCCTTCCAAAAGAAAAAGGCGACGTTAAAAAGAGAGATAGGCGTATCAAGCATATTATTTTTAGGAGCAAGAGTAAAGCTTCCAGTGCCTCCAGCTGTCTCCAAGGCTTTGGGGCATTGCAGCCGAGCCAGGGTTCGCACCGTGGGTCCGCAGGTGCCTGCTGGGGATGGTACGTGCTGCACAAGCAGCCTGGGAGGAGCAGAGGGGAAGGAGGAGGGAGCAGGGAGGTGGGAAGAAGGAAATTGTGCCGTGTCCTTCTCTTATGCCAAAAAATGAAAAGAAACTATAAACCCCCTGTTTTCAGAATATAAAAAGGTTGTGAAAATAGGACTCCAAGGGCTCTGCAAATGATTATGCTAATTAGATCCAGGGCTATTCAATACCACTGAAGTGATGCTCAGGAATTTTGAACTACAGTTTTTAGTGTGATTACAGATCATATTAAAATTCTATTAGTCTTCGCTTAAGTTGTGAATAAGTGGGATGGGATAACGGGTCCATACGTTCATGAACCCGAATACTTTTAATGTAACAGCCATTTTAGAGTGAAAATACTCCCCTTTTTAAAATGAAAAGAAGCTTTATTTATGCAGCTACACGGAGTGAAACTACAAGCAGTGAAATATTCAAAGATTACTGATTTTTCCACATGGGCCCAAGTTTCGAGTGTTGGCGTAAAGCAATATTTCCAATTGTTTTAGCCTTGCCACATAGTATAATTGAGACGCTCAGAAGAGAAAACTTTGTAGCAAAATCTCTTTTTGTTTCTGCCTTGCAAATGATAAATTGTTAATGAGCACCTGTTACAATGTTAATGAAAGTAAGATCTGTATGTAAATAAAGAAAATTTAATAACTTAACAAGGTGGATTAAAATTCCCAACCTGCTCCTTGCTAATCTAATGCCAAACACCAAATAGTTGCTATCTAAGCAGGAAACTAGTTAATGTATTCACCTCCGTGTACTTTTCAAACTATAATTAATATTTTAAAAATTTATAAAACCGAAATCATAGGTTTGATTGTAACAAACAAAATATCTGCCTTTAATCTACTACAAAAGGTTGGCGCAAATCCCCTTAAATGATACTAAAATGTAAACCACAAGGCAGCACTGAGGAATTGATTATGTTTAACTTCTTTTGCATTTGTCCTAATCACATTCTTTATAATTGTATTTAAAATGACTCCGAAATAGTTGATTGGTAATTCTGTAGCGCAGAAGAAATATGGAATGAGAACATTGTTTCCTTGGAAGAAAAAAAAATCCTGTTATAAATAACTTTCAAGGTATGTCCTCTGGACATTGGGTGAATATTAACACTTGACAAATGGACATTTGCTGGTTTAAACTAAAGTGAAAGTTATTGGAAGGGAAGAAGCAAAGCTCTTATATCTTAGAGAAGAAGCCCACTCTCAAGTGGTTTCTCTCTTCTCCAAACTCCAGCCAGGGTTTTACAGCAATGAATTTTTCCCCACCCCTCCTAATTCACACCCCACCAAGTCCTACGACCACCCAGTGGTTTCTGCAATGACTTGGTGCAGCCTTGGAGGGTCGGAGTTGTCAGTGGAGCCCCCCAGCCCCACAAGTATGGCTTCACTGAGAGACCTGTGTTGGCAGGGACCTCTGGAGGTCCTTCATCCAACCTCCTGGCCCAAGCAAGGTTAACTTCAAACCTAGATCACGTTTCTCAAAATCCCAAGGACAGAGACTCCACAGCCTCTCTGGGATGCTGCCTCAGGGTTGCACCACTCTCATGGGAAAGGGTTGGGTCGGGGTTTTTTTTTCCTTAAAACCAGTGGGAATTTCCCATTGCAACTCACCTCCTTCCCTCCTCTTGGGCACCTCAGTAGCAGTCTGTAGCTACAGCAGGGAGATGGAGAGAGGGAAGGTGCATCTTCCCCTTTCCAGTCTCCCCATGGGCCAACATGGCCATGCACCCAGCTTGCCCATGTAAAAACCTGGTATCCAAGTCCTTCCTACCAGTAATACACTTATCTCCTCAGCTCCAGTGCTTTTCTTCCTGTTTCAGAAATGTGGCCTGAAACACAGAGAGAACAAACGTTTTTGACAAGACCCCAACATAAGCCCACAACCAAGCTGTGGAAAAAGCTGTATGGACCTGTAGGAATGACACCTGCATCTAGCTTGGCTTTCACTCACTGGACCTTCCTCTTCAGTCACTCTGAACATGGAGACCTAGATACAAACGCCGGTGCCAGCAGTCCATGACCACTTGTGGTGGGTCTGGTCAGCACCCTCCCATGTCAAAGCAAACACAGCCACTGTCCAGGGGGGTGAGCCTCAGAGGAGATACCACAAATGACTATTTTTTAAAAAATTTTGGATAATATACGTGCATACTCTGTCCTTTAATTGGGAAGCACTTCACGGGTCTGCACTTAATCAAGATGGATACCTCATTAGGACATCTCCCAGGGAACCAGTTTAGCCTAACAACAGCAAATCGCAATGCTCTTGCTTAATTGGGACAATTTTTGCAAAGTCTCCACTTAATGGAGACATATTGGGCCAGTGCCAGGAGTTAAGTGGTGTTAAATGAAATAGGTGCAAAACTCCAACTTCCTGTCTTTTTTATATAAAGATTGCCAGCTAAAAATGTAAATAAATAAAGGCCAAATATTTAGGAGTAGGGACTTCTGGTTTACTTTTTGGTTGCATACAGTACTGTAAGGAAGTGTGGGCTTCTCGGGTCAGTACTTATTCCTACTTCCAGTTACAGCCTTGACGAACAGAAGCTTTTCTCCTGTTGTGCTTGGACAGCACATAACACCTCTAGGTCCAGATCTGTGATGGAAGATCCTGGGTTTGCCTATCATAATCAAGACAAATTGTCACCCTCTCCTTAGCCTTCCTGCAAAGGCATCTGTACAACCATAAGGGCAGGTCTATATGGGAGCCGGTGCCTTAACCCTGGAGCCCTGTAAACAGAAGCCAAGGTCCCCAGTGGAGCATCCCAGACATAAAATCATGTACATTTCTATGGTCCTGCCATCCAAGGACCTTGCTGCCCTGGCTTAGGGGTCAGAAATTTAAGTCTTCCAGCTAAATGACACAGAGGACCTACTAAATGATACATTCATGCCCATGATAGGAGACTTTCCCCCATTTCCATGAAGTAGGGTCTGTCCCATGAACACGATGTTGCACCATTTGCCTTGAAAGGTGCAGCTCCATGTGCACCCCACCAGTGTGGTGGGAAGGCTGGTCTGGTGGATGAGACCCTTGCTGGAGACTCTGGGCACCCTTGGTTTTGGCAAGAACCATGACAGAGGGTCCAACATCCTGGCTTACTTGCCCATGCCTCAATCCTGGGACCTGCTCCCACAAGGGTCAGGGTCCTCCTTCTCTCAGGCTCCCTCCCTGCACATTGAGGGCTGCAGTCTTGCTCTTTCCCATTTTCCTTTGGAAATTCAGCTTCTGGGTCAGCGCTGTGCTGTTCAGTACAGGGTTAGCTTCTGCGCAAAGGCTGCTGACAAATAAAGTGATCACACTAACGACAGGCGCTTCCCAAAATCACTCAGGGCGGTAGCAGCCACCGAGCATGCTGGGAACAGACACCCAGAGCATCTTCCAGAACATAAAACCGAGCTCCCTTCAAAATACCTCTCCCATGATGTCTTACATCCCCTTAGATATTTCTGAGTGTTAACATTAACACAAGCCTGAGAGACATCAAAGCTAGTTTTTTTTTTCTCCCCTCATCATTAAGAGAAGCTGTTTTACAGGTAGCGGAGCAATTTGAAGGAAATAAAAGGTGTGTAAAAATTGTCTGTTCAAGACGTTGACTCAGTAACCTGTAAAAGATTTTAGTTAAATACATTTCCTCAGGACTCCTACAGTCTTTGACTGAAAGTGTTTTGTACATAAACAAACAACAACGCTCCTTCCATCCATTAAAACCCACCAGTCACTTTAATACATCACAGCGTAACCATTTAGCTCAGTCATTTTTCATTGTTTGACCTCACTTTTAATTAGAGACTAAATTATTAATGCCATTTGATAGGAGACAAACTACTTGGGAGTGCTGCTGTTCTCTAGGCCAGCTCTCAGAAACTACACACTCAGATTTTGTACATTTCAAATAAAACACAAGTGGCCAGAGGAAAAACAATTTACATTTACAGCTCCTACAAACCCAGCATCCATCAAGAGTTTGGTGCTTAAAAAAAAAAAAAAAAATCTCGTGCAGTGTTAACACTAGACTTTTAAAAATCAGCAAGGAAATAGAAAGTTCCCCCAGAGAGAAACTCCCTGGAGATTTTTCAAGAAGTTCAAGAGCTCTGGAAAAGTAGTTGCTGGATGCTGTAACCACAACACCTAGGAACGTTTAAAGAAGTTAGCGGTGTATTTTCCCCGGCATGGCTTTGATGTAGAGGTTACTGAGGTGGGAAGATGAGCCCACAGAAATAGGAAAGCTGAAGGTGATTTAAAGCCAGAGAGCGAGAGGGCACGGCTGCACCGGAGACCCAGTGTCTGAGCCAGCTTAGCTGACACCAACAAGCCCCAAATCGTTCCCACGCAGGCAAGGTCAGCGTGTAACGTGCCCATCACCGGGGCGTTTGATCCCTTGTAAGCACTGACCTGGTTTCTCCAGTCCTGGTGCTTTCTCTCCGAGGGCACGGAGCACTGTGAAACAGCCAGGGCAAACACGATGTCCTGCTCGCAGAGAGAAAGATCTGGTGTGAGGTCCTCCTCCAGAAAAATAAAGACCAGGCTCAGATATCGTCATGAAGGAGAGGACAAATCTGGGACCTGTGGGACAACTGTAGGGACTGGATTTGGTCTCCCTTCCTAATAAAGAGCCTGAGCCCAGGCCCTTTCCCTCCCATTAAAGCCAAGCCTGGGTGACACCCTATAAAAACACTTTGAACTACCAGGTTGGATAAAGATTATCAATCCCCACCTGGGAGCACCCACTGAATTCACCCCAGTCGTGTGTGTTTAGCCATCATCTCCTTTATTTGGGGTTTTTAGTGTTTCCCAGGACTGAACCATCTTCGATGCCCAGTGATAGCCCATGTACCAGGGCTAGGGACCACGCAGAGCAGCCTCCCAGCCCCATCACCGGCGGGAACCCCGGGGGCGTCTGCCCTTTCGAGGGCATTTAGGAGCTGCCAGCATGGGGCTGCTGGGAGCTGGTGAGAGGGTCACGCTGCAATAAGGTGTTAGAATAAACATACCAAAACCCTGTAAAAACTGCAACTCTGGAAGCTGGATAAGGAACTGGGGACGCATTGAGGGAATGATTTCCCCTGCAACGTTCGTCGTCAGCGAGATCCCTTGCTGTGTTAGACAACTGTTTAGCTGTTTTCCGCACGACTGTAGTATTATCGAACAACAATGTAAGTTTTCTGTACTGCTGCTAATAAGCAAAGACATCAGCCCTTCCCACAACTGGCTCCCTTTGCTGCCTTCAGGTGCTCTGACTTAGACCCAAATCTTTCCTCATTCTCCCCTGTTGCAGTTGGGGGGTGGAAGCCCTGCACCCCCTCGTACAACGAGGGAGAGAGATGCTCCTCAGCTATTACACAGCGTTTGCTGTCTATACCAAAGGCACAATGCAAATAACAATAATGTTTCTGTTTATTTGATGAAGCGGAAAACATGATCTCCACATTGTTGTTTAAAGACAGAACAAGAAATCAGTTTTTCAGCTGGACTGGCCTTTCTGCAAAGGACGATGCCCATTTATTTGGACTCATAGCGTTTCCCTGGCATAGATTTAAAGATTTTTGTGTCCTGTCCTTCCACTTAAGGCATAAGGTTTTAAGTTCTTTGCCATCCAAATCCAGCCTACAAAAATTCACTGAGTTAGAATTTAGCCTGCAACACTATTGCTGTCAAGTCAGAATGTGGTTTTATTTCTTAGACATGTGTCTCTCTCTGTTTTAGTAGGTTTCGAGCAGTTATTTGCACTTACTCCTAAGAAACAGAAAAATTGCTCCTTCTTCTCCCCCCACTCTAAAAATGATATAATCTCCCCTGTATGTTTTCAGCGTAAAATAACCAAGTGCATATGAGGACTAATGGCCCTAAAGGAGCTGGCTAGATCTACTCACTCAATAATCCATGCTTTCAAAAGGCCCGATTTCACAGTTACAGAGACACCCCTGAGCAGTTTTGCTGTGAGAGCAAGCGCTCGTAGCATCTCCTCTTCTCTCGATATGCTTCAGCAGCTCCCGCTAATGTCAGTGGGGACCCCCGTGTACAGCTCCAAGAAAATTAGACAGCATCGGACCACATCCTGCCCCTCAGATGCACATCCGCAGCTTCCAGTGGAGGTAATGAGACCCTCGTGGCATCCCGAGCGATGGAAGCTGGTCAGGAGGATGGAGATGCTCCTGGGACCCAGCATGTCCAGCTCACCCTGTGCTCCATCTCCGGGCAGGGCGATGCACCCATATGTGATGCTGCCATGTGGGAAGGACCCTGGGGATGGGAGCCCCTTCCTCCTCACCGGCACTGGTCCTAATGCCAGGAGGGAGAACTGCAGGACAGAGGCTCATACCGCAAAGCGTCCAGAGTCCTTGAACGAACCCCCCGTTCACATTCATTTCTAATCTGCCGATGCCCTACGTCCAGTAGTCAGTATTTTAAATTGTTATTAAATGTCTTTGGGGGGATTATAATTTGTATGCCTGATTATACAACGGATATACCTATCTATCTCGTGGTATCACAAATAGCCATACCATAATGATGATTGAAATATATAATCCCCCCAAAGATGGTCAGAACAATTTAAACTTCCCTCTGCTTAATTAGGAGAGTTAGGGGATTAGGTACATTATTTAAATGGAGGGGAAGGTTTAGTTTATGTTTTTAAAACCCGATGGAGGCACAGGGAACTGGTGAGGGAGAATTCAGACTGCTTTGTCCATCCTTACACTGTCTCATCTCAGGCAGACCTGCCTGCCTTTCTGCCTGCCTGCCCAGCACTGGGAGCTTTTTCCCCTTCGATGAGGATAGTAGAGCTCTTTTCCTCCCTATTTCCACCTTCCAACATCTCCAGTGACTTCCCGGTGTCTCCTGGCGATACCACCACAGCACCCAGCCTGATGCCACCGCAAAGGTGCCGTGGCCGCTGTGGCCCCATCCTTGTGACCACAGAGTGCTCCTGGTTTGCAGTGTTGAGATAGCCAGGGCTCCGCACGGCCATATCGACCTGCCGTGCCCTGCTACCTCCAGCCCTTCCTTCCTAGCGTGGAGTGACAACGGCTTCGTCACCTGTGGGTGACTGTGGGGAATGAGGTTTCTTTGGGTGAGCTCCGGGGGCCCCCTGCATAGAGGAGGAACATTCAGAAGAGGGTTAAAAAAACCCAAGCCGAACTCTCCCAAGTTTCCCTTCCTTCAGCAGATCTTGGACCTGCCAATACTGCGCTGAGCAGAAGTGATCAGTTTGTCTTCTTCACACTGACAATAAATCCAATCACTCCTTGGACGGGTAAATAGAATCGATTGAGTCCCTGCAGCACCGTCCTCCCCTCGGCTCGGCGCCAGCCCCCTCTCCCTCATCAGCCATGCTAACAGGGAAAACCAGGCGGATTTCATTCCCCACGTTTACCTGCTGATTGCAGAGCCATCTTTGTCATTAGGGGTAAATTAATCAAGAGAGGTGAACGTTTTCGACAAGCCACACTGTTTACTTCAAAAAAAACAGAAACAAAATTAGTGCAATACAGGGAGAGCCAGACACTTGCTGGGCAGAGTGAAGAAGACGACAAATCCTTCGGAAAGCAAAATCACTTATGTGTTATTGTTGATTCCGAGCACAACTTGGGAAGAGGGATCCCTGAGCAGGCAGGGAGCTCCGCGGGGCACCAGGGCTGCCCTGGGCAGGTCTCCCTGCACTCCTGCCCCGTGGTCCCTGCTGCCAGGACCCCCTGCCCGGGAAAGCCAGGGCTCTTACGCATCACACGCACAAGCACCGGGGTTGCTTTGACACCCTGATGCTCACCTCTCTCCTCTGACCACAGATGCCAGGCTCGGATGTCCCCAGTCCCTTTGCATACTTCAGTCACCCCTAGGAAGGCTCCTTCACTCCAGGCTTAGCCAAACCCTTTGGCCTGGGAAAAAGACACGGAGAAGTTTGCAGCCATCCATAACTCTCTCACTGGGTCTGACCAGATGCAGCTGAACCACCGTCTAGTTAAGAGGAAAAGATCAACCCGGATTTAAGAGGCAGCAAGGCCTCCATAACTCTTCCTTAGAGCACAGCCCAGCTGAATTTATGCTCTGCAGCATGGCAGCAGGCAACAGATATAACTGGTAGTGATGGTGCTGCTCCTTCTGGGACGGAGGTTCTCGCCCCGGCCCCTTACGGGAAAGTTTCGAGGCCACATCTGAACTCCAGGTTGGGGAGTCCCAAGATGTGTCATGCGCCTCCTGGTTCAGATCTGCGGCGCCCGTAGCGGGGAAGATTTTTTTTTCCCTCTTTCTTCTTCTTTTTGTCTTTGAAATCTTGTCAGTATATCAACACACTTGATAAGGGCAGTGTTGTAGTTACACTTCTTTAATTAAGTGAATAATTAAAAAGAAGTTGATCATCAATTAGTTAATTAAATAATTAATCCATTTTACTTTCATACCCTTTTTTGTTAATCACTGTGGCTTCGGTAATGAGCCTCCTATGGGTTGCTAAGCAACCGCCTCCTCGTTTAAACAATCAGCAGCTGCCGCCTGTCCGCGCCCCTGTGAAGGGATGCGGCGGGGCTGCCAGGGGCTGCCCCCGCTCGGGGGTTGAGGGTTCGATCCCCGCCTCCGTCACGTCCCCGTCCCCCACTTCCCCACTCCTGCTGCTGCCTCGGGAATTGGCGGGGAAGGCACGAATTCCGCTCAAAAGCCGCTGGAAAACCAACGTCCGTGCCCAGGCCCCAAGGCCGTGCGCGCCGCGGTGAGAAAGACTGCTGCCCGATGGGAGGGAGGAAGGCAGGGGATATGGTGCCGCTCCTCCCGGTGGGGGACCGTCCTTACCCCTGACAGGCGCCCGCAGCGAAGGCTCGGCTTCCCCCCGCCGGCACCCTGCGCCCTCCTGGAGGACGCATCCACTCCCCACCCCCCGGGCCCCCGTGCCTCAGTTTCCCCGAGGCAGCGCTGCCCCGGCGGTCCCCGCCCCAGCGCCGGGCCGGAGGGTACCGGGGGGAGCCGGGCTGGCTCCCCCGCCGCAGACGGCAGCTCCCCCCTTCCCTCCCCTCTCCCTTTTTATTCTCCCGNCCCGAGTTTTTTTTTTTTTTTTTTCTTTCCGTCCCTCCTCTGTTGCCAATTGTTTCTCTGCCCCGGGGCCAACCTGTAAATGAGATGTTACATCTGCACCGAGCTAAGTAAACACTTTATAAATGAATAAATAAGTGAATAAATAACGAAATAGTAATATCTGCACCGAGCGGAGCCAGGCGCGGCGGCTCGGCCGGGGGAAGCGGGGCGGCGGGAAGCCGGGCCGGGGGGGGGCCCGCACCCACAGCCCCATAACCGGGGCACCGAGCCGCTTCCCGGGGGGGTCTGAGCCGGCTGTGCCGGAGCCTTCCCCCGCGGCAGCGCAGTGCCACTGTCCCTTCTTCCCCCATCCATCCACCCCACTCCGGATCATGTCCCCGGGGGGGCCGGGGCTGGCTCGGCATCTCCCCCCGGGGCTCCCGGCCCCGGCCGACCCCCTCCCGGCCGCCCGGGCTGAACTTTGTAATTATAACGGATAACGAGAACAAATGCAAGAAGCACTCATTGAGTAACTGATATCAATTATGGAAGCAGGCTTTTGAGCCTGGAATAAATGATAGGGGAATTGGCCTGAGAGGGAGTGGGAACAGACATGTTATTATTTACGCCAGATTAAGAAAAGTATCCAATTTGCTGGCCATCTCCTTCCGCTGGGAATCGGCATCAATTTTATTATTGTTCCTCAGATTTTAATATTCTCTAAATGAATAACGATCGAGCTAGGTAGTTAGTCAATAGTTTAATGCAATTAATTAACTTTCCATCGCTTGGTTATCTCTGCCCGGGCCCCCTTTCCCCGGCCGGCCCCACCGCAGGGCAGTTTGTTTGCAGTAAATAAGGGTGCGGGCTCCGCTCGGAGCCGGGCTCCGTGTGTCTCTCTCCGTGTGCGTGTGTTGACTCTTTGGTGTCTAGATTTTTTCCACTGTTCCGTGCATTGTACGACATAACTAGAACTGAAGCAGTACATTTCTTCAAACAATGCCTCCCCGATTCCATTTGTAATGGAATTGGAGGGAGAAAATGTAATTGTGTGTTAAACATGAGGCAGCCATACATGAAGATAAGCAGGGCTGAGTGACTGGATATGGAAATCCAGCGCGGGGACTAGATACTGGAGGTCTATTTCGGAGTTAAATGGCTCATAAAAATAGGAGGCTGGCGTTTATTTATTTATTTGCCTGAGCATCTATAGGGCTGCGCGTGCGGCGCTGCGTTTTGGGGGGGGAAATGCGAGGGGAAAGAGTGCGGGCGCTCGCTTATGGGGGGCTGGTGGAGGGGTGGTCGCTGCTGAGGGAGGGTGGAAGGGGAGAGCACCCAGCCCGTGGGCCGGGGCTGCCTGCCCGGGGACCCCCCGTGGCGGGTATCCCTTGGAGCCCACCCCTCTGGAGCAACTTCTGTGGCTCAGGTCAGGACAGGAGTGCCTGGGGTTCCCCTCCCACTTTGAGGGATCCCGCCGGAGCGGAGGGTCCGGCGGGGCTGGAGAGCGGAGCCCTCCGGGGATGCGCACCGGGGACCCTGGGGTGCGCACAAGCGACCCGGGGGTGCGCAAAGGGGGTCCACAGGAGCCCTGGGGGTGCACAGGAGCCCCAGAGGTGCGCACAGGGAGCCTGGGGGTGCGCACAGGGAGCAGGGTCCTCTCCCCTGTGCAGAGCTGCAGGCGGAGCCGCGCCGGGGTCCGGCAGGGTGCCGAGCCCCGTCCCCCCCGGGGCGCCCCGTCCCGTCCCACCCCCGGCCAGGCTGGCGGGGCCGCTCCCGGGGGAGGCTGGTGGCCGGGGCCGCCCCTTCCCCGCCGCACATCTGGGAACGTCGTTAGGGCCGCCCCGCTCAGGAAGTTTTTCACACTTCACGTCTCATTAACCGCAGGTCTCGGATTCCTTGGGAAAGGGGGACAGGCGGGAGGGCGGGCCCGGCCGCCGGGCGGGGGNGGGGGGGGGGGGGGGGCGCAGCTGCTGGGAGAGACCCGGGGCCCCCGGGGGGGCCCGCACCCTCCGACCCCCTCGAGGCCGAGCTCCTCCGTGCGCGGAGCCGCGGCCCTGCCCCGGCCGTCGAGGGGAGCCCGGGGGGAATGCGGGGCCGGGAGGGAGCGCAGACACGGCAGAGGGGACCCCCGCCCGCCCCCGCACCGCCCCACTGGAGCTCAGCCCCTGGCGCAAAGGGACCAGGGCTGCCCCGTCCTCCCCTTCTCCTCCTCCGGACCCTCGGGGGCGGCCCGAGGGGCCGCGGGGGCCGGGGGCTGCCAGCTGAAATCACAGTCCCTGCTCTTCCCAGGGACGGCCCAGCCTCTGTGGGATACGGCCTTCTGGGGAGGGCGGAGGACACCCCCCCCCAGCACCTTAAATGTTTAAAAAGGGTTTATTCTGTACTTACAGTGAGCGAAATTAAAAAGAAACAGTAAAATATTTGAAAATGAAGTGCATTATGTTTAATAAATTTAAAATGAACAAAGGCTGCTATATTGCCAGCAATATCATTTCTTGCCCAGGGGCATTAATAAAGACTGAAAGGTTTGGAAAAAACAATATTTTCTATTAAAATTCTACGGTGCGTTTCAATATTAAAAGGATAGGTGATGAATTTTCAGTGTTACTCAGACGGGGTCAGCGACTAATTTCATTTCTTTCTGGTCAGCATTCTGTCGATAATTAATCAAAAGCAGAGTTTCTTAATGAAACACTTTTCATAAGGTGATAATTAGCAGGAAAGACGCGGAGTGCAGACAGTCACTGGTAGCTGTCTAATAACCAGAATGAAATCAGGGCTGGGTCCAGGGAGTTAAGCAAGAGCTCAGAAAAAAAAAAAAAAAAAAAAAAAAAAAAAAAGAAAAAAGAAAACCCACCAAAACCAAACCACCCAAACAAATAAAAAGGGAGAAAAGGAGGAAAAGGGATGAAGGAGCCGCCTTGTGCAAAGTCCCGAGAGAGGGTTGTGTTTTCAGCCCGCTGCCCATCGCTTTTAACACCCGAGTTGGTGTCATTTTGCCCCCCGGGCCCCGTGGGGCGCGGAGCGGGCGCACAGCCCCGCCGGCCCGGCCCCAAGTTGGGGGGCTGGGAGGGAAGGTACCCCCCCCCGCCCCATGCATTGAGCTTCAAGGGAGAAATCAGTGCAGAAGACACGGTCCCCACCCGGGCCTTTCCTCGCCTCACCCCGCAAAAAATGCGTGGAAAGAGTAAATGAAGTTAATGAAGAAAATTCGCAGCGATTAGTGATAGCACCGGGGTCCGGGAGAGCTGGTGCTCCGGCCGGGAAAGTGGCTGGTAACAATTACAAAGATACCCCGCGCATAAACAAAAGAAATTAGCCCCCGGAATGATATTAAATAGTATAAAATTAACGGAAAGTTGTAGTAAGTGAGGGATTAATAAGGACCTGGCATTAATTCGTGGGTCTGAAGAGAGCCCAGCAGAAGGGGGAGAGAGGTGTGTTGAGCCTTTAATTAATATTTGGCTGGAGCGTACCTTATTCATAATATTCATTGATGTAATTACTCCACAAACAGACAGGGATAATTTGTTTAGGTAGATAAAAATAACCTTCAGGTGAGATTTGAAATACAAAACCAATCTATCCCTTGCATCTAGTCTGGCACTTAAACAGCAAACCTTTCAATGGGCTTTTTTCTCATATTAATATTTTTTTTTTAATCCGAACATGAATGACAAGTACCGCTTTCCTACGTTGCCGGGTTTTTTATTATGAAATTCTCCTGAAATGCTGTAAACTTTCAGATAAAGCTGAGAGGCAGGAGGCTGTTGAGTAGATGAGATTATTGATAGTTATTGAAAGTATCCAAATAGGATTTAGAAATCGGGCTCCTGCGCCTTTAATAGAATTCCAGATAATCTTTTATCACAACAAGACACCCATAGAATTATTTAAACAGATTGGACTATTCCAGCAGCAAATTTCAATTATTCTAATGCTTTAATAAATGTGTTGTGTGTGTATTAAATTCAAGCTTCTTAATCCAAATTTTACGATTTAACTGCTCTGATTTTTCATTACAGCTACACCCACATACAGCAATTTACTACTTTTTTTTTTTTTTTTCCTCCTTAGGAAACTGATGCCTTATCGAATCCGTCCCGCAAATAAAATACAAAATAAAGTCTGACTTAAAAGTAAGTTCCGGACGCCCCCAGATAGATAAATAAATAGGAGGCTCCGCAAGCCCCTGAGAGGAGGATGGGAGCTCAGGTAGGAAACATGAGGGGGAGAAGAAGGGGAAAAAAAGAAAAAGGAGGAAAAAAAAAATCAAAACGCAGGAAAATTAAGAGCGGAGGATTGAATTGATGGGATCTGGGGGCTTTGTGGCTGGAACCTTTTGTTTCAATATTTATTTCCTCGGAGGTTAATACCTTTTTTCTTTTTAAACGTAACAGCAGGTGAGAGGGAAAAGCGTGGCCTTCAAAATCTGTCAGCATCAAGCCAACTAAAGGAACAGGATTATCAAACAGTGGGAGAGAAACAATATTTTAAATTATCATTAAATTATGGAGACAAGCTCTCGAAAGGAGGAGGGCACAAAACGGATCAGCGGCTTCCCCTGCGCACACACACACACACACACACGTATGTTCTCACGCGTTCCTCCTTCTTTCTATAAAAAAAAAATTAATAAATTATTATTTATTATAGCGAGGGGCGTCCTCTGTTGAAAGGGGAAAGAGTTAACAGTTTTTTAAATATTAGAAGTCCCGGCTAATGAGGCAACCGCGGCCTCCGCAGTCTCGCAGAGCCCAGAACAGGGGGCCGGCGGCTGTGGGCTCTCCCCGGCCCGGACCCCCCCGGGCTCCCCTCCACGGGGCCGCCGTCCCCGCTCGGGGATTTCCCGGCTCCGGGATGGAGCCGGCGGCATATGCAGATGCGTTGTTGATTAATTGTTTTCC